>DF246781.1:0-13558 GCA_000507305.1 Breviolum minutum Mf 1.05b.01
TCGATCGCTCCATGAGATATAGGAAAACTGATCTAATGTTAGTCTTTGACACAGGTTGATGCTTTTGATTGATGTTTGGCCAAACATTTTCTGTATTTGTTTCTGATCTTGTGAGGCATGATCAATGCTTGTTAGTGCTTCACTCTACTATGCTCATTATCTTGTTTACTGGGTACACTGAGTATACTGTATGCTATGCTACTATATGCATTGCTTATCATTGCTTTGTCATTGTTTGGCGAGTTGGTTGAATGTCACTCACTCCACCCAGGATGGCTTGACGGGAAGTGCTTGGGGTGACTGGGCCAACTACACTGCTTCTCCTTTGCGTGCCTTTGAGAATGAGCTGGGTGTGCAGGCTCCTGTGGGTTTCTGGGATCCAGCTGGGCTTTCTTCAGATGGCAGCGTTGAGAACTTCAAGCGACGTCGTCAGACTGAGTTGAAGCATGGTCGCATTTCTATGCTCGCAACAATGGGATATATTACACCGGAAATCACCGGCAAATTCCCTGGCTACTTGTCTCCTTCTGCTGGTTTGAAGTTTGCAGACGTGCCCAATGGTCTTGCCGCGATCTCCAAAGTGCCAGCAGCAGGTTGGGGTCAGATTTTGG
This sequence comes from Breviolum minutum Mf 1.05b.01, assembly GCA_000507305.1. Lineage (NCBI taxonomy): Eukaryota > Dinophyceae > Suessiales > Symbiodiniaceae > Breviolum > Breviolum minutum. The sequence continues at coordinate 612 of DF246781.1, forward strand.
CCTACATGGCCTTCTGCGAAGTTTCCCAGGACCAGTCTGCTGGAACTCCTGCTGCAGCTGGTGACTTTGGATGGAAGATCATCACATCTACTGATCCGGAAGTCAAGAAAACAAAGCTCAATGCAGAGTTGGCAAATGGAAGACTGGCGATGATGGCCATCATTGGCATGTTCTTTCAGGTGATGAAGGGTATGGTGAAGGGTGCATGGGTGCTTGGGTGCATGGTGAAACAAGCTCAGATATCGGTCCATCAGTGTTACAAAGAAGTGATCTAGAATCTAGTGATACACTTGGACAAATGTTGATGGTCTTTCAGGAGATGGTGTAAGGTGAAGGGTGTTCAATCTCACGAGGGTTGAGGCATTGATACTGATTTGATGATATTTGCAGTGTGCTTCTGAAACACTTACGGCTACTGTATTTGATTGCCAATGTTTATCGATGGTAGAAACCCTGTAGGTCAAAACTTTGGTTGAATGCTTTCATAGCCAATACCAGAATGCCTTGCCATGTGGACTGGATAAGAGGATTTGTTAAGATTGAAGTTACGAGTTCTAGCAGGAAACCCATGGCTTTCTTGGCTTTCCGAACCCCCATGTAGCCATGTCAATGTGTTTTGTCAGTGTTTAGGTAAGCTTATGGCCTGTGTTTTGGCCGACTCTCTAGCAGGATGGCCTCACTGGAAGTGCATGGGGTGATTGGGCCAACTACACTGCGTCGCCTTTGCGCTGAGCAGACCATGGCGAACCATTGCAAGACACAATTCACTGAGCAAGGATCGGACCAATCTTATCGATCCTTCTATCTCCATAGACATTCTTGTGCAGGTCTTGGAGTTCAGGTTTGGGAACGTCGGGACATGTTGGCAATCCCGTTAAAAAGTGGTTGTTCAGGAGCTACTGACTGTTGATGGAAAAAATCTGGCAAACCCTGTTATCATGCATATCCGACTCATTCGAGTAATTTATCAATCCGAAATGTCCAAATGGTGAAGTTTTTTTCCATCAAGGGTATGCAGCGATATCTCGCATTCTTGTGCATCTATTTCATGTGTTTTCGCCAGTCTTGGATCTTCAAAGAGTATGTCAAAGTCTTTGCGAGTTTTGTGTGCAATGCAAGAAACTTTCTGGCAGCAAGGTGTTTTTTTTCTGCACCAAGTGACAACTGGAGTTGAAATGTTGAAGAGCGTTTCGCCATGACAGTCATGACAGTATGTATATGATTATTGAGAACATTTGATTTTTTTGAGATGAGGTCTAAAGTGGAGATGTTTTCATAACGTGGGAGATCAGAGACGTATATAAAACGATTGTACAAATCTCAATCCAGCTGGCCAACGGCTCCAAACTGCAACGCTTGTATTTTGGCTCCGGAACAACACTGACTCAGGGTTTTAAGCTCTTTAAGGCTGTGCAGGTAAGACACCTTGCATTTTTGGCCAGTTTCCTTTCCGAACTCTTTTTTAAAGGAATAATCTGCGACTCTCGGCAGCAGTTTAACCTTCAAGGTGTTCTTCATTTTTCAGCAGAGCTCCAGCAAGTCTCGTTTATGAATCAAGATTCCACATTGACATACAGATGCGAGTGTTCGTCATGGACCTCCAACTAAGGGTTACGTAAGACATGATGAAGGGACAAGGCAGGGCTGTGATACTCCACTCCAGCCTTTTGTCTTAGGATGGCATCTATTTCTCGAAGCACCGTTGCCGCTGCCACAGGCGTTTCAGCATTTTCGGTCGGTGTGGAAATCTATTGTCATATTTGTTAGTATGTATGCTGTTTTTGGATAGGGAATTTTTGGGCTGAATATGGGAAACACCGTAGATGCTTGAGGACTTGTCTAGCTTGACGAACTTTTTTTTCAGTGTGGCAACTGAGAAGTCGGAATGACACTTGACAAATTTCTATGTTGAATTTCTATGTGCTGAACCTTTCTTAATGGACCTGGCTATTGGTCCTCTACGAACAGCCATCCTTTCTGACGATCGAATTCCTTTGAGGTGCCGCTGCTTTGCTTGGCGCCACATCCTTCGTGGCTACAGGAACTCCAGCATCAACCGGTCACCTGCGAGTTGGGCTTGCCCAGACACTGATCCTATAGACATGGAAGATGAAGGCGGATAGATGGATGTCAAGATATCATGTTGTCATTGACTACCATTAAGTATTATCTTTTATTCATTGGTATTTCGGCGACTACTACTGCTACCATGATTGTTATTATTTCTATCTATTTCTTATTCCTTCTCTCTTTTCTTCTACAGTATTTCATTCTCTGTTTCCCATTTTTTTTTCTATTTCATCATTTTTTCCGATTGTCATTGTCAACATCAGCATTCTCATCATTTCCATTCTCAGATTCTCTTTAGGTGATTTTCTGTATGAACAAAACATGGTTTGACCATCATATGTGATAGTTGGTCTGTTCATGCAACACAACCGCAGCACACCAAGGCATCAACTACTTCAGGAAGCTCCGTGGTGGAGGCTGATGCTGGGCGTTGCATCCCGAGACAAGAAAGACAGGGCTTGGGACATCAAGAAATGGTCATATAGTGTAGTGTGGTCTCCCACTTCGATCTTATAATGTATATTTGACAGATTTGTGCAGTGTGTGGAGCCAATGGTTAGCAGGAACAGGATTTATCGAAAGAAACTCAGGCTATTCTCATTGCAAAAAATTGGGCTGATTCCTCTCGCTTTTTACAAACACATACAGTACATAATATGAATCCACTTATCGAACTTCGCTAGGGTGGTTGTAGGCTTGTTCTTGTTGGTGGCGTTCAAGATCATTTTTGGTTACTTGAGTCGCCCATTGGGAATGTGTCTAGGCAGCGCATAGCAGACAAACCCAATCTTTGGCCGTTGCGGGCGTGGCAGTAGCTGCATTGACAGCTGGTGGCCGCAAGGCCGGAAATAAGACTCCACCGGAGTTGCTACAGCGGTTTTCCTTTGAACCTGTGATGTTGATGATTTGTGGAGTAAACAGAAGTCCTGAAATGACTTGTTGGAACTTCTTTGTTGTGTTGATGCGAAGTATGCGAACTGTGCGCAACTTTTTGCGTACTGCAGGCTCTTTGCAACATCAAGCCAAAGCTGGTGCGCAATCCCGAGGGAGAGTGGGAAATGTTGATTCATGCATATTTATCCTTCCTCAAGATACACCTCTTGAGTTCTCCCATCAATTTTACAATTTGTTTTGACCGGAAGTTTGGAAGCTTTTGAAAAGATCCCTTTGTCAATCTCGGATTTTGGCAGGATACCTTTCATGTCCCTCAAGATTGTTTCAAAGTTTCGTAGCCATAGAGAGTACCTTGTTCATACCCAAACTCATGCCGAGAAATGCTTCTTGAGTGCAGCACACATGCCCTAAAAACGCACTCATTTCCATCCGCGTCAAGGTCACAATGACAGCTTTTGAGAATGAGCTGGGTGTGCAAGCGCCTGTGGGTTTCTGGGATCCAGCTGGGCTTTCTTCAGATGGCAGCGTTGAGAACTTCAAGCGACGTCGTCAGACTGAATTAAAGCATGGTCGCATTTCTATGCTCGCAACGATGGGATATATTACACCGGAAATCACGGGAAAGTTCCCTGGCTACTTGTCTCCTTCTGCTGGCTTGAAGTTTGCAGACGTGCCCAATGGTCTTGCCGCAATCTCCAAAGTGCCAGCAGCAGGTTGGGGTCAGATTTTGGCCTACATGGCCTTCTGCGAAGTTTCCCAGGACCAGTCTGCTGGAACTCCTGCTGCAGCTGGTGACTTTGGATGGAAGCTCATCACATCTACTGATCCGGAAGTCAAGAAAACAAAGCTCAATGCAGAGTTGGCAAACGGAAGACTGGCGATGATGGCCATCATTGGCATGTTCTTCCAGGCATAGTCGCTGCAACGTTGGTTCTTTGTGTGGTTGTACAGTGTTTTCCAAGTTGTCTAAATGCCGACGGCAAACTCTTTGCTAAGGCTATCCACATTCTGGAAGTATATCATTGTTGGTCAACCAGCCATTTTTGCCAGTACTACATATCGTCAAATCAGAGATGAACATGTTCTCGTTGAGTACTTGCTTTGTAGTCACTTCTCTTTTTTGATGCTATCAAACGGGCTTGCTTTCTCTTTGTTTCCATTTAAATTTAATCAAGGCAGCAACAAACTGCTTGTTGACATGCATGCCTTCTGATACATTCAATAGCTATTAGCAGCCGTTTGAATGTAGGATGGTCTGACTGGCAGCGCCTGGGGTGATTGGGCCAACTACACTGCTTCTCCTTTGCGAGCATTCGAGAACGAGTTGGGTGTGCAAGCACCTGTGGGATTCTGGGATCCCGTTGGATTTACAGCTGATGGCGATGTGGCTGCTTTCAAGCGCCGTCGCTCTGTTGAGCTGAAGCATGGAAGGATCTCGATGATGGCCACCATGGGTGCTTTGGACAGAATATGACAGAATGGTCATGCTATTATGTTATTCATGATCGATTATATAATTTCATTCGTGATTTACTTTGCTTGATTGTGCTGATCACAAGTTGAATCTGCCTTTTGCAAATGGTCGATTTGAATTGCATTCATTGTTTCTTTGCTTTGTCGTTGCAATGGTGTCGGACCGATCGTATCATTTGTTGGCAAGGATATATCACTCCAGAAGTTGTGGGCAAGCTGTGCTGGTCTCAGCAATTTCAGATTTTGTGCTGCAGATACCCTGCAAGTTCCAAGACATGACTTGTTCAAACTTGTTGCAAGCATGTTCTATTTTTGCAAATCTTTTCAGCTGAGGCCAGGCTTCTTGTCTCCATCCGCTGGCCTGAAGTTCGCTGACATCCCCAACGGACTTGCAGCAGTTTCCAAGGTGCCAGTTGCTGGATGGGCTCAGATTGCTGCCTACTTTGGCTTTGTTGAGTTTAGCGGTGGCTTCGATGACTACAAGACTGGCACCCCGGGTGACTATGGCTTCAAGGTCTTGACTTCCTCCGACCCTGAGGAGAAGACCAAGAAGTTGTCAGCAGAGCTTGCCAACGGCCGATTGGCCATGATGGCCATCATCGGAATGTTCTTTCAGGACCTGGAAGATTAAAGATCAGCAAGATGTACTGTCTGCAAATTGGACTAGATGTTCATTTGACAAACTTCCAAAGATCCACTTTTTTAGATGAAAGAGTTTGAAATGCAAAGGTTAGAGATCGGTTCTTTTCAGTTTTGGGTTTTGTTTTCACATTCATAAATAGGTCTTAACAGCCCTCGCAACATCATTAGGGTCTCTTGAGGCATAGCATTCTGAGTAAGTCTGTGAAGTGTAGCCACAAGTTGCCAAGAGAATCATCAGCCGATCTGATGCTTCTTTTACATGTTGATACATTTTCCATTCAACAGCATTTTGCCCCACTTGGACACTGCACAGTTTTGGCAACTTGAATTTTTGCCTGCTTCCACTCTATTGATAATTTTGAACGCAGCCTCGGACTACTTGTAGAAATATATGTCTAGAGTTTTTTGACTCAGATGCGCATTAAACATTTGATGCATTCAATAGCTATTAGCTGCCGTTTGAATGTAGGATGGTCTGACTGGCAGCGCCTGGGGTGATTGGGCCAACTACACTGCTTCTCCTTTGCGAGCATTCGAGAACGAGTTGGGTGTGCAAGCACCTGTGGGATTCTGGGATCCCGTTGGATTTACAGCTGACGGCGATGTGGCTGCTTTCAAGCGCCGTCGCTCTGTTGAGCTGAAGCATGGAAGGATCTCGATGATGGCCACCATGGGTGCTTTGGACAGAATATGACAGAATGGTCATGCTATTATGTTATTCATGATCGGTTATATAATTTCATGATTTACTTTGCTTGATTGTACTGATCACAAGTTGAATCTGCCTTTTGCACATGGTCGATTTGAATTGCATTCATTGTTACTTTGCTTTGTGGTTGCAATGGTGTCGGACCGATCGTATCATTTGTTGGCAAGGATATATCACTCCAGAAGTCGTGGGCAAGCTGTGCTGGTCTCAGCAATTTCAGATTTTGTGCTGCAGATACCCTGCAAGTTCCAAGACATGACTTGTTCAAACTTGTTGCAAGCATGTTCTATTTTTGCAAATCTTTTCAGCTGAGGCCAGGCTTCTTGTCTCCATCCGCTGGCCTGAAGTTCGCTGACATCCCCAACGGACTTGCAGCAGTTTCCAAGGTGCCAGTTGCTGGATGGGCTCAGATTGCTGCCTACTTTGGCTTTGTTGAGTTTAGCGGTGGCTTCGATGACTACAAGACTGGCACCCCGGGTGACTATGGCTTCAAGGTCTTGACTTCCTCCGACCCTGAGGAGAAGACCAAGAAGTTGTCAGCAGAGCTTGCCAACGGCCGATTGGCCATGATGGCCATCATCGGAATGTTCTTTCAGGACCTGGAAGATCAAAGATCAGCAAGATGTACTGTCTGCAAATTGGACTAGATGTTCATTTGACAAACTTCCAAAGATCCACTTTTTTAGATGAAAGAGTTTGAAATGCAAAGGTTAGAGATCGGTTCTTTTCAGTTTTGGGTTTTGTTTTCACATTCATAAATAGGTCTTAACAGCCCTCGCAACATCATGGAGGGTGCAGGTAGATGCACTGCTATGCAATATCAATGCGTGTCAAGGCTTCAGTTTAAGATTGTATTTTGCTTGCCTTTCACAGCGGGTATATGTTCTTAAATATCATTGACTCTGCAGGATGGCTTGACAGGAAGTGCTTGGGGTGACTGGGCCAACTACACTGCTTCTCCATTGCGTGCCTTCGAGAACGAGTTGGGTGCGCAGGTTGGCCTTGTGAGATGTTGTTTTTCGTGCTGCAGCAAAGCTGTAAGCTGCTCCTCTTGAAAGCATTTCATTCCAGGCGCCTTTGGGCTTTTGGGACCCATTGGGTCTTTCCTCTGATGGCAACCTGTACTCCTTCAAGCGCCGTCGATCTGTTGAGTTCAAGCACGGCCGGATTAGCATGTTGGAGCACTGGCTGCATCAGTGACGATGTTCGATTGCAAGCATTGACTCATTGACTTCTAATCAGAATCAATATATCATAAGATCTGGATGGCTGATTCTCTTTACGGACTCTGCTGATAGTGCGAGTGGAGACATGGAATGGCAGAATTGCTTGTTTGTCTTTGTGAGCTGACAGTGGCTTGGACGCGACTTATTTCAGTGGCAACTTGTTCTGAGGCAACTATGGGTTACATCACCCCTGAGGCTATGGCCTTGGTTTTCTCAGTGCATTCAGTGCATTGCATCACTGTTGAGTTGCATTGGTCGCATCAGTTTTCTCGTCAGGTCGCTGGAAAGTTCCCTGGCTACATTTCTCCCTCCAACAAGCTGCTGTTCTCGGACATTCCCAATGGCTTGGGAGCTATCTCTAAGGCCAAAAGTGTGCGAAGTCTACTTAAAAAGATAGATAGGTACTGTTGCTGCTTGAAGGGAGTTCTCAAAAATTACTGTAGTCTACAATAATGAACATACATCTTAAACAACAAGTTGCAGTTACAATGTACATTATTTGTCAACAGAGGAATGTGCATCAAGCTTGTCAAGTTGCAGGTTCCTTTGGCTGGCTGGATTCAGATTTTGGGCTACTGCGCCTACTGCGAGATTGGAGCGGGTTATGATGCAGACATCAACAAGCGCACCCCGGGGGATATGGGATGGAACCCACCTATCTTTTCCGGCAACGATCCTGAGACAAAGACCAGACGATTGAATGCGGAGCTTGCAAACGGGCGCCTGGCAATGATGGCAATTATTGGCATGTTCTTTCAGGCATAGCAGCGTTGTGAAGTGACCCTGTGCTTGCAGCAGCACAGTCAGATTTTTTCAACACAAACTTGTAATGATGACGTTGAATTGGATTCTTGCTTGATCTTGTTTGTTACTGCAACACTTGGAGAAAAACAAGATGAGAATCAGAAGTGGGTGCCATTTCACCAATCAATCCGATCAATGTGTTGCTCTGTTCGTAGGATGGCTTGACTGGCAGCGCCTGGGGTGATTGGGCAAACTACACGGATTCTCCTTTGCGAGCATTCGAGAACGAGTTGGGTGTGCAAGCACCTGTGGGATTCTGGGATCCCGTTGGATTTACAGCTGACGGCGATGTGGCTGCTTTCAAGCGCCGTCGCTCTGTTGAGCTGAAGCATGGAAGGATCTCGATGATGGCCACCATGGGTGCTTTGGACAGAATATGACAGAATGGTCATGCTATCATTATGTTATTCATGATCGATTCATTTCATTCATGCTTGATTGTCCTGATCACAAGTTGAATCTGCCTTTTGCGCATGTTCGATCTATACTGTGTTCATTTTCCTTTGCTTTGTGGTTACAATGGTGTCGCACTGATCGTATCATTTGTTGGCAAGGATATATCACTCCAGAAGTCGTGGGCAAGCTGTGCTGGTCTCAGCAATTTCAGATTTTGTGCTGCAGATACCCTGCAAGTTCCAAGACATGATTTGTTCAAACTTGTTGCAAGCATGTTCTATTTTTGCAAATCTTTTCAGCTGAGGCCAGGCTTCTTGTCTCCATCCGCTGGCCTGAAGTTCGCTGACATCCCGAACGGACTTGCAGCAGTTTCCAAGGTGCCAGTTGCTGGATGGGCTCAAATTGCTGCCTACTTTGGCTTTGTTGAGTTCAGCGGTGGCTTCGATGACTACAAGACTGGCACTCCGGGTGACTATGGCTTCAAGGTCTTGACTTCCTCCGACCCTGAGGAGAAGACCAAGAAGTTGTCAGCAGAGCTTGCCAACGGCCGATTGGCCATGATGGCCATCATCGGAATGTTCTTTCAGGACCTGGAAGATCAAAGATCAGCTAGATGTACTGTCTGCAAATTGGACTAGATGTTCATTTGACAAACTTCTAAAGATCCACTTTTTTAGATGAAAGAGTTTGAAATGCAAAGGTTAGAGATCGTTTTTTTTCAAGTCGGACTGTAAACCTCACAGGTGCCTAGGTGCTTCCCACCATCTGGGCTTGGTGACAGGGTGTTCCTGTGACACACACACTTAGGAGATATTTCATGCGTGTCAGGGACCCATGGTCTGGGGATACCGCCTGGGTGGAATTCTGTGCAGACATATTGGACGACCGTACTATTGACAAATGCACTTCTTGGGATAGTGTTACCGTACATGATCTGGGATTTGCAGATGATGCAGCGTTCATTGCCGAGACTGTTATGAAGCTACAGGCACTCACTCAGGATCTTCAGTACCAGTACCTAGGATGGGGGCTTAACATGTCCATGGTGTGTCCCTTGCATTGGTTGCAAAATTATACTCCAGCAGCTGCCAAGGTAGGAGACCGTAGACAACATTGCAGTCCCAATATGATTTGCAGTTGTGGGGGGGGATTTGAATGGCCACATGAGTGCTGACTCTCCAGAACCTAACTGTGTAGGTCCTTTTGGTATAGGCTCCACTGGAATCTCGGCTCCTTGTGCCGTGGAGGGATATCGTAGTAATTTTGGTTCAGTCTCTTGTCTCTATTTGGCCTGGATAGGGAGTGATGCCCCGACAAATAGATTCCGCTTTTCGGTTGAGGAGTTTGTTTCGCAGGGTGGACTCTGAGCCAGTGCTCCTAGAGCACGAAACACTTACCCTGTTGTGGAGCATAACACAGTGCTTGCCTCTCCTCAACCCGCACCATTTGTTGAAGTTCTTAGAAGCTCTCAGAAGGTGTGTGGTCGCCAGAGGAATAGGCGGAGACGTCTTTCTCGTAGATCATTTCGGTTACCGAGATCTGCAGGGTTGAAGCTAGGTTGCATCAACTCTCAAGGTGTGCAATGGAACTTGGCTCCCCACACTCATAAGCTACAAGTTTTGCTGCATGCGGTCCGTCGACAAAAGTTGGACGTGGCTTTTCTCACTGACTTACATTTTTTCACATTGGAGATTCAATATATGTGTATGTTGAGGAGTTTCTTCTTATGTGTCGCGGTCGGGTGGGCATTTTGCTCAGAAACTCGGTTGCTACGGAATGGGAGTCACAGAACAGACAGGTCATTTTTCTTGATGCTACTGACCGCCTTCTTGCAATTGAGATTACATTACATGGCAGACATTTAGCTTTGTGTAGTATGTATAGCCCAGATGGAAATGCTTTGGGTCCGAAAAGGGCACACTACAATTTGGCACGCTCCTTTTGTTCTCAACTGCAACAGCGTCATTGTGAATTTCTTATGGGGGGCGATTTTAATGGTCATATTGGTGCAAATGATGGTAACTTACAGCTTGTTGGTCCTCAGGGTCTTCCTACTGATACAACACTTGGAGGACGTGAACTAAAACAGTTCTTGGCTGCTTCTTCCCTGGTTCGTATTGACTCTTGGAAAAAGATAAAGTTTCGTGGGACATGGCGTCATAATATCGCTGGCACATGGTATGAATTGGACGGATTTCGCTGTTCTCCCAGTTCGTTTCCGTCAGTGCAACCGGGCTTCAGCACTTTCTCTGCTCATGGCCTTTCGGATCATTTTGGTAAACAGATGTTTTTCCATCTTGGTTCTTTACAGAAACGCACTCGTCGCCTGAAGAGACGAAAGACTTGGACAGATCGACTTCGGACACAAGCCAACCTCCTCTCAGAGTCTCGTGTGAAATGTCCTCATTTTATATTGAGAGGAGTTGGTTACAGTTTGTTCACATACTTCGACCCTCATCACTCGTTTTCAACAACACATTTCTGAGAAGCTGGATTCTCTCGGTGTATCGGCTCTCCCTGAAGTGCCATCTTGTCTTGAAAGTTGGTCAGACACTGAAGATACTCATTGGCATTTTTACACTGACGGTGGCGCGGATCCTCCTGAGATAACAAATGGCAAGGTGACAACTCCTTCACGTGCAGGATGGGGGGTTGTTGTTTGGCGACCTGACCATGTGCATGAATTTTATGGCCCTGTCGTCACTTCTGTTCGCACTCCTGGTTTTCTTGGTGCACAACGGGCCACCAACAATACGGGTGAGCTCTCTGCAATTATTCGTGCCTTGCAATTGGCCCTATTTCATCGATCCCAGGTTTCAAGAATGTACATTCATTATGATTCCGAGTATGCAGCTCAAGTAACTCAAGGCCATTGGAAAGTACATAAAAACATAGATTTGGCTCGACGTGCGCAGAAATTGTGGGCCTGTGCTCGCCATTTTTTCCATGTGGAATTTGTTTGGGTGAAGGGTCAGGAGGGACATTTGGGAAATGAAAAAGCAGATGCATGTGCCACGCTTGGTAAGCAGCAGCAAGTTCAAGACATGCCTCTAGGTATTCAACTACTGTCTCCAACAAGTCTTCAACAGAGAGATGAACCACCCCGACGCATGCTTAGCAACAGGCCTCCGCAGACTTTTGATCCTACTCCTACAGTGCCTGCTCCAGAACTTTCGCGGACTCAACTTGCAGAAATTTTTAGTTTCATCAGTCACTGAGGTTGCAGATGGTTTTGACAAGAAACGTCGTGGTGCACCATTAACACCACAAGACAAAATTCGATTAAAACAACTTGATGATCAGGTCGCAGCGGCTTGGGACTTGGTTCGGACACAACAGGGTTTGCTGGGAGAATCAGAGGCCCTGGCTTCTTGGAAATTAGCAAAGCGTCGAAGAAAGGACTTTTTGAAACAGAGTCGGGTTCGTTTTATTGGTCAGAAAATTCACCTTTTACATACTGCACTTAATGTACATGATTGGGGCTCTTTTTACAGAAAGTATTTCGTGAAGTTGGAGTTTCCATGGAAGGGCTTTCATTTGAAGGATCAGCACCTTTTTCACTCCAGCAGCTTCGTGATCACAACATGAAAGTTTCTGAAAATGCTTTGCCGGTGGACACGGCTTACATCGCACAACAAGTTCCACAGCGTGCCATTTGTTACGAATTGGGTTCCTTGCCTACGCGTGCAGAATTCAATGAATGTTTACAGTCAGTCAAAGAATCTTCTCCGGGCAAAGATGGTGTCACAGCTCATATGTTGCGTAAGGCAGGGGCCAGGGTACGCGAACAACTGTACCGCATTGTGTGTGACATGTTTGTATTGCCCGCTTCAGAATGGGATCAACTTCTTACTGAGGGACTTGGTGTTTCCATCTTCAAGGGTGACGGGAACAGAATGGATTTGGACAACTATCGTACCATCATTTTGCTTTCAATTCTTTCCAGATTGCTTGGCAGAATTTTGTCAGTACGAATCATGGAGTATGCAGAGAAGTGTGGCTTGCTCTTTACTTTTCAGCGGGGAAACCGAAAGCATAGCAGTGTTCAAGATGCTTTGTTTGTGGTTAGAACCATCGCAGAATTGGCTGCAGAAGTGGCATGTGCTCCGTGCAACAACATTGAATTGGAATCGGCTCTTACTTTGGTTTTCTTTGACGTTCGAAGGGCTTTTCCTAGTGTTAATAGACAGGCCGCTTTCTTTTTATTCCAACGCCTTGGATTTCCTCCTTCTCTTCTTCAAGTTCTAGATGCACTACATTCAGGCACCCGGTACTATGCCACCACTGCTGGTGGCCTTTCTCAGGAATATTGTTTGGCTTCTGGTTTTCGAGAAGGTTGCTGCACTTCTCCAGGGTGCTACACTATTTTTCATGACTGTGCTTTGCAGGACGTGCGAAGACAAACTCTACAGAATAGACAAAAAACCCAAACCAGTATATGGTATTTCATTCTCTGTTCGGTCGGGCTTTCAACAAAAGAGTCAATGCTTCCAATCGACCTCGCTCTCGTTTTCTCAAAACCTCGGCAGTTGCTCTTCGCATTTTTGAACTTTTTGCCATTATGTTTGCAGACGATACCTAGATGATTCGATGATGGTTCGTGAAGGTGCACGTGAGGAATGTGAACTACTCTTACAAAATACTCTGAACAAATGGGGAGAAACTATCTCACCTTCCAAAACAAAGAGAGTAATCATTCATCCTCACGGTGCGGAGCCTTCCACCTTGTATAA
>DF240999.1:0-46858 GCA_000507305.1 Breviolum minutum Mf 1.05b.01
GCCCAAGAAGCCGACCACACCAACCAACACCAAGGCGGCCAGATCTAAAGTTGCATTAAGAACCCCAACAGTTAACTGTTTGGGGAAAAACAATGGATCATCATAGATCATAGATCATCATAGATCATCATAGATCATCATAGATCATCATAGATCATCATAGATCATCATAGATCATGATTCATGATAGATCATCCATCCTCATAGATCATCATTCATCATCATAGACCTCTATACTCAGCAACCTTTATGGTGCTTTAGCAGTCGAGGTCAGGTGCAATACAGCCCCGGTCAGCTGATGCGCTGTTTCGACAAGCTGAGTCGCTGGGACCGGGAAAGGTCGAAGGATCCCAAGGACCCTTTGAGAAGTTCCATGCCTAGGATGGTTGGCTTGAACTTACATAGAAAGATAGGGCCATATATTATTGTACAATAGTCCATATATTTATTGTATACCTATCTAGGGTAGATACGTATTTGTTGAAGTATTTGGAACATTGCCTGCAATATTCATACTATGTTACCATCCACTAGCCCAGCATACGTCCGCAAAGCAACCTCCCAACGGGCATCCCTTCTTCATCACAATTTCACGGGTCATGCGATGCCTTGTTCAATAGTCCCCAACCACCGCATGTAATCTATGTTTTCTACTAGGGCCTTCCAATTCCAACACGATCTTATCCCAGTGGAGGTGCGCCTTCAACCGCCAACTGCCCAGGTACGGGTGGTGTCATTCGCTACCACGATATGCCTAATCTTTTTGACAATTCGATCTCAGAGTCGGAGTGGGAGGACATCACCAAGCTTCTTGGCAAAAAGGTGGAACCGGAACCCAAAAATCAGAAAAAGCCTTAAAGGCAGGGGCTATTTTTGTCGGATGCCCTTTTGGAAATCTCAATAATTAAATCATTAACATTTCCTGTTGATTTTGGAAGTAGTTTCTACAATTTTTCATCATCCTGAAGTACTTGGGACTGATCGCTAATGTTGCTGCTGAACAAGTTGGAAAATATGGATGTTTCCTAAAATGGTGGTACCCCCAAAATCATCCATTTTAAAAGGGTTTTCCATTATTTTCACCATCCATTTTGGGGTACCACCATTTTAGGAAACCCCCATATGGAGAAAACGGGGACCGTGGATCAGGTCTTGTACAGCAGATCGTGAGGAATCTCCGACGTCGAAATCCAGAATTGGTCCTTTGGCTTTGGCAAGTGATGGTACTTGACATTCCACTTTTAACATGTCGGTATCTATATCTTTATGAACTTTATTATTTCCATATTATCCTAATACTCTAACTCTATATTCTATATCAATGTTACTACCGTTTTTTTCTAAAGAACCCAAGGATGACTGACCATTTTGTTGGCCCCTTTTTTTTGACCGACCGAGGCTTGGACAACTTTATGTCCATGATGCAAGGCTCAATGCTGAAGCCAGTCACGAGCCAGTCGATGCTGCATGTTCACGGGGAGGATCCCAAGCCAACTGGCTCTCCTGCGACTCTTGGAGATCGTTTTTTTTTTATTTTTGGAAGCAATTTTTTTGAGGGAGAGTTGTTTGGGGGGTCGTTTTTTTTTTTTTTTTGGATGCTCTTGAAAGATGGTTCAAATGGAAAAATCAGAAGTTTTTTGTCAATTAAGGGAGATATACATCTTCAACCGGGGATGACTTGCATTTGTCTTACCGAGGAAGTTCTGGCAGCGTGACTTGGTGTAAAAAACGCTGCCACGACTCGGTGTTTTTGGTGTAGGAATGGGATGATCCTCAGTGAAGCTTCACTACCAGTTGCCATGGCACTGAATAGATCTGTCATACCAGAAAGAGGCCTCTACATTGCTTTGGCGATAATTTTTTTGCAGATATTTCTAGAACCAGCATGATGAAAGAGTTCAATCATGAGAGAAACACTCGACCATCAACGGATGTGAAGAGAGGTGAATAGCCTTCCCAGTAAAGTACTCTCCATATGAGATTTGAATGATCTTTTTGCAAATGTCATCCTCCCCAATTTTTTTGAACCAAATCTTTCACATTCAAAGGAACTCCTTAGGCCAACTGGTAATACAAGAAAAACCAACCGCATCGTGTGAGGTTGTACTGAGCCACTCTGTTGGCTCACAGGTGACGGCGCAGAACCTTGAAAAACTTTGTTGGGATTTTTTTTTTCGGAAGCAACCCATCCCTGGAACACCAGGCAGAGGGAAGTGCAGTTTGTTCAGGTTTTAGAAGTGACCAAAAGTCAGCACCCACATTGGAAGATTTGTGTTTTTTATATTTTTTTTGGAAGATTTGATTTTTGGGATGCAGAGTGGAAAATCAAACCAATTCCTTCAGTTGTACACCAAGTGATGTGAAGAGTCAATGATGTGCAAGCGCGAGATTAGGTGGAGAGGTTGCTAGGGAACTACCACTCTGCCCCACTTTTAAAGGTCAACCTTTTTTGAATTTGGCAGGATTTTCTTCCAAAAATGGAACGCAAAAAATGAGTTCTTGAAGATGTAAGATCACCTTTCAAGTTGAGAAGCTGTGCCTCTCTTTGCCAACCCTACGGACCCTGTCGCTGATGATGAGTCAGACGCAGCATGTTGACCTAACTTGGGAAATTGAATTCCTGTAAGTTTCTTGTTGGTGGAAATGTTTCTTCAAACTCTAACGGGAAGAACTGGATGTTTTGATTGGCTGCGTTTGTGTTCAGCTGAACTTCAGCAACCAGGGCTGCCACTACGAGGGTTGCCTTCATTTTCCGCCAGCGAACTAGGAACTAGGAGTAGGTGACCGTCCCCGCAGGTGAAATGCCTGGAAAAAAATGCTGTGTTTTGAGGACCAAAACGCTCCGTGGGTTTTTTAGGTCAGCATTTTTTTTTGATTGAAAAATCCCTGCTGCGGGGGCTGGATCCTGGAAATTGACACTGATCCGCTGAGCCTTCATGGACCATGTAGAGATGTTTGGCTGACCATTTCATCTGTCAATCATTGTTTGGATCACTTGGATCTGATAAGAAATGCATGTTGAACATGGTCCCTTTGACGGCACGGTGCTGTGACAAGGGACAGTCGAAGCCTGTTCCCGAAACTTCGTGGATGGCGTCGTTTGCAAGAAAGGGATGGTGTACTGACAATGGCTTCATTGGAAGAAACCCAGGTGGTATACCATGTATTCAAACATTGCAAGATGAAAGGTCAAGATGTTCAACGTGAGCATGACCTAGAACTGACAAAGACATGTAAACATAGTTAAATATAGATATACATATACATATACTCATCCCCAATGTACAGACACATATGCAAAAACATATGTTCCAGCTGGTTTCCAGTCCATAGATTATATCATTGTCTTTCGGACAAAGCTTACCTGGGCCGTGAGCTCCGATTTTTTTTGCATGGAAACTTTCTTGCAGAATTTGGATGCCCCTTTAAATTCGCCAATTCAACGGCCCTGCAAAATCGTAGGGTCAAGGTACAGGTGTGTACCGTTGCAAAAAAACCAAAGCCGACATGGAAGTGCATCCCCCCTTGCTCGATCTTGTAAGAAGTGGGAAAATCTCACAATATGGCATATGAATAGACTGGACTCATGACTGATGACTGATAGATAGCTAGTGATATTTCAATCCAATGGTGCCATGATGAATCTAACAATGTTGAATCTTTCCAGGAAGGTGTTGTTTTCTATACTTCTTAACCTTTTCTTACAGGTCGACACACGCAGCTTTCCATGTGGATCTGGGGGGCTAGGAGAAAGGCAGGTGGAAAGAAAAGGTTGATCTCAGCCTTCAGCCAGCCTGGTAGTGCAGAGTATCCTCAGTCGTGGCTCTGGGGTGATCACTTGCCCGGCACCGTGGCATTTTGGCACCTGGGCATTTTGGCACCTGGGTGTAGGTACAGGTAATGAATCAAGATAACAAGTAAAGATGACCTTTTTTTTTGTGTTCAAAAAGTAGGAGTAGAAAAAAGTGAAGGATTCCCACATACATGGGTTTTCAGGAACAATTTTTTTCCATCATTTTTTTTGTGACTGGTTTATGACCCCCAGGCGAGGGAAACATCAGAGCCTATCGGATGGTCAAAATTCTGACCTCTCAGAACCTGTGCGCTGCTTAGTTACAGATTTCGCTGATTTCGTTTGGCGCGCGTTTTCACTGCACCGGTTCACAGCCTCAAGAGCTGTTGTGAACTTGAGCGAGAACGCCGCTGGCGAGAACTCAAAAGATTCCCAGTTTGCTTGTGGAAGGGTAGAGCCAAGACCTCCGATTTTGAACCAAACTTGGTCCTCATTGAAGAGTGATACTGGGTGATGAATTGATGTTTCGATTTTATAATTCAATCTTACAGGATTGTCACGTGCTTCTTTTCTTTCTTGCAGGATTTTCCGAGGCAGCAGATGGCATTCAGCAGTCGGAATATCAGCACTCCGAAATTATGATTTGCCAAATTGCACTCCATGTCTTTCTGCAAGGAGACTTTAACCTTTCAAACAAGTGTGACTATTGATGATGCACACGAAGTTGAAGATCTATGGTGTACAGACTCTCCATGACCATTTTTTTACATGTATGTAAATATATATATATATATTCCGTAATATTCCAATAATATTCCATATAGTTTTTCCAAAGGCAATGATTTGTTACCTGATTCGCACATTTGTTTCTTACAGCCCCAGCAGCAACAAAAAACTCCCCATGGATGGTGGAATCTCGGATTCGTGGAGCCAAGTTCTGCGGTGATGCGTCGGAGGTGGGGAACGAACGAAGCTGGAAGTCTCATGAAAGTTCACCATCCAATGCGAAAAATCTCATGAAAAACACCAAAACCCAAAGTTGACTTCCAAAAAGTTGTTGAGTTTTTTGTTTCTTTTTTCTCCTGCTGTTTGGTGACCAGGTGTCATTGATCTCTTGGTAACTTGGCGTTTGGAAAGGGTAGAAGGGCTTCAGTATTGGATCAATCACTCCCTATATGCGATGGAAGCAATCGGAAACCGCATCATTTGCGATTTGTTTGGTGTGGTTTTCGGTGGTTCTGTTATTCCTTCATGCACCTCAGATTCTTTGGAGGGGCCCACGAAGCACCTGGTGTGCAGCCAGGAACGTTTTGGCACCGTGCTATGTGGCCAGCTCGGCTCGTCACCACGCTCATGTTCAGCCCTCCGCTCTGGACCGTCTCAGGGCCAAGACCGTCACTTGTGGTCTTTGAAGGGGATTGCAACCCTCTCTAGCGCACAGGTTTCTTCACCAATAATTCTATTCTCTGTATTGCCTTCACTTACTGGATCAGAACAGGGCATGGGGGATCCATCTGCTAGAGCATCATAGATGTTCTGAAAGGGTTTGAGAACAGGTTGCTAGGCAGGTAAGCCAGGTGCCATTTCGCAGGACTGGGCCCATCGGTCAGATCTCATCTTGGAGGAATTGATCGAAGCTGATGCTGACCTGGTGCTCTTGCAAGAGGTGGTCCAAACTTTAAGAAAACACCCCACTTGGTGTTGGATTGTGCTTGTTTCAGCTGTATATACAGTAATTAAGCATTGGTTGGTTCCTTGATGTTTTTTTTGGGCTCCAAAGTCTCGAGAACCAAGTCAGGTGGCTTACGAGCAACTAGAAGAGTTGGAGGCAAGGCTGGCCTCGCTGGGCTACAGCTGTGTGATGCAACGACCGCCTCTTGGTGTTGCGGGACGTGGGGAGGTCTTTCGTTTGGAAGACTAGAGAGGTCATAAGACTTACAAGAGATGCTTTCCTTGTAAACTCATGATTTGCAAGTTGAACCAAGTCAGCC
Source organism: Breviolum minutum Mf 1.05b.01 (assembly GCA_000507305.1). Lineage (NCBI taxonomy): Eukaryota > Dinophyceae > Suessiales > Symbiodiniaceae > Breviolum > Breviolum minutum. The sequence goes on from DF240999.1 coordinate 5,785, forward strand.
AGTTTCAAGTGCAACTTTTTGGTTTTGAGGAAGAAGAAGGGCGTGAAGAGCGAGGATCATCCCACTGGCAATGCTTCCTTTTTCAAAGCTGAGCGTTTTGAGCTGTGTGCCTCGGAAATAGCTGGTGAGGATGCTGTGAGTGGATTGGATTGGGAACCCCTGGGTTTTTTCCTTGAAAAAGAAAGACCCAGGTTGGGAGGAGCACCGAAGCCGGATTCTCTTGCTGGACCTGCGGGACAAGTGGAACAATTTGGAGCCCATGGGTTGTAAGTTGAGTTGAAGTGGGGCAGGTTAATGGTGATGCGGTGGTGTTGGGGTGATTGGCATCTCATAGCACCGAGGATTTGCGTGGCCAATGCGCATTTGGAAGGGGATCCCAGACAACCCATGGCCAGGGTCTCTCAAGTGAAGTCTGCTTTGCAAGAAGCAAGCCGAAGGGGTGGCCCTTCGGCTCATGCACTTGTGCTGGCTGGGGATCTCAACGCGCTGCTTGGCGAAGATGTAGCTTTTTGAGAATAGGCATGCCGTCCATACACATCATTCTGAAAAGATACCGCTGTACCGTCAAAACAATATATTTTCTACATTCCACCCCATGGGTGGCCTAAAATGGGCTTATGCCATAATACTGCTTTTGCACTTCGTTTGTTTGTTGTTGTCTTCAAGCATGTTACTCATAACTCATAACATGCTTTTCGTTGGTCTTTCGCAGAATCTGCCCCAAGGCCGTTGATTTCTTCTGCTGTGGCTTCATATCTCTCCTTTGGTGCAGTGCTTCCTGGGGTTTCGGAGTGCCTTGGGTGATGGAAGTGGCAGGGAAGATCTACTGAATGACCAGCTGATGATGTATCGCAAAAAGTGAATTCGACTTGGACATGCTGAATTCAACTGAATGTGCCGTGATGTGCAGTTTTTGGTGCAAGTTGCAACTTCTCAGCTACAAGTGAAGACGTCCTATATGGCCTGGCTTGAGTATCTAATCTAACTAGAAGTAAGGATTGGTAGGGTAGGAGCCTTAAAAATTTTAGCTCCACGCACGTGTATAAATGTATGTAGAGATTCATTTATATAAATGGTATGAGTGATATGTTGCTACACATTGACTCATTCTGAAACTTGGATTTCGATTGGCTATGGAGTCTGGTGGCGTCACAGGGGGCCTTGCGAATTCCAAGTAAAGCTCCACGTGAACCAAGATTTGTCGCAACAAACCTGGAAACTGGACTTTGTTAATCATTTCGATGCTTAGGTTTGGAATGCTGGTGGATGTGGAAAGGGAGATGAGTCGAGAAAGTGGCCACCCATATTCCATGACTTCTGCCTATGCTCCTGATCCCATGGAATTTAGCTTCACCTTGAGAGGATCTGCAGGTCAGTGTCATATGTTGGACCAGATTTGGTTTGACTCCACTCGATGCCAATGTCAGGCGCCACCAACAAAAGCTTTTCATGTCCAAAAACGACGAAAGGTCATGAAGCACAAAAGGTCAAGTTGACATTGTCAGGGCGATGACGTTTGCGTATGGTCTTTGTATACGTGGACAAGTTAAAACAAGTATACACTTGTGTCACATTTTGAGAGTTACAAGTCTGGCCTTTGTTGCTTCAAGGCCCTGCGGAATCTCTTCCGCTCTGAGGAGCACAAAATGGCAGTGCTGGGCCATGGATTGCCAAACTTGGAAGATGCCTGTCGTTCAGTGAAGGGATGTCTTTCAAAGGTAGACTGTTTTGGAGGTTGAAAACGGAAGTGCAGAAACTCGTGCATGTTGGAGAGGAAACTTGCGACAACTCTAGAGGCCTAGTTCCAAAAAGAGGCAAACCGGAAGTTTGGGGTCACAAATTTCAAGGTCCAAACGGCACCTAAATTGCCATTTCGAGGATCCTTCAGACCACTTGCCGATTGGAGTGATCCTCAAAATCGGAGCTTCGGTGTCAGAGCCAGCAGGGCCACAAGGGCTACCATCCACGAGTGAGGTGAAGGTGAGGTGACAGTGGGGTGGTGGGTGGTGGTGGATGGTGGTGGATGGTGGTGGATGGTGGTGGATGGTGGTGGATGGTGGTGGATGGTGGTGGATGGTGATGGATGGTGAGTTACTGCTTGGGCAGGAGTTGCGTGAAGAGGACCTGCTGAGAGAAGCTGGAGAACTCTTGGAGGCATCAACGTGGGATCGGTGGGCCCTTAGGATCACTTAGTACGTGAATACTTCTTCAAACAATTTTCATGCATCAGACAGACGAAAGACTGCAGTAAAGCACCTACTGATACTATAGGTCATTGTTGTTCAACCAAAAAAAGATTTCAAAAGGATAATGAAGCCTTGGTACAGCAACCAGTATTATAGTGGTGAACGGTACTTTTCCCTTTCTTGAAAGAATCCCTCCTTCTTTCATGAGCCCCTTTCTGGGTACGTCAGGTTTAGAGGATTGGTTGAACGACATCCACCCAGATCGAGGTGTGTCCCATGCTCCCCGAGCAGCGCCTGGAATACGCAGCCTGTGAGGAGGCAGTGCGTGCTGCGACGCCTACGGGAAAACCTTCCCCGGCGATGCTCCAAGTTTTCGAGGTGAGGTGAAGCGGTGAAGGGAAAATGGCAACAAAAATCGGAGCCCCAAAAAATGATGGTAATAATGGAACAAAAAGTGACTTGTAGCGCAGTTTCAGTGATTAAACTCAAAACACTTGCAAGATAGTGAGGTGGATGGGAAAGGATATGAAAAGAAATCGGACTTTGATTTGAGGATGCAGGCACTGAGAATGCCATGGAAAGAAATGATTTATGTTGTCAGCCACCTGGCAGGAAGCGCAGCGGGCGCGTCAAAGCTTTTTAACATCGCTGCCAGAAGAATGTCAGCAGATTTTGCTGCGCATAGAGGAACTCAAAAAGCAGGTGAGGTTTGCGAGGAATTGTTTCAACATGTAGGTGTGATGAACTTAGCGACAAATGTGCGGATTTTTTTTCAGCTTTCGTTGACAGGCACGAAAGGCTGGAAAACGCAATGCCAAGGACAAGGGTAGTGCAATGGTATTACCTGTCTCCTGATGGGTGATGAAACACGATCAAACAAGATAGAGACGAAGACTTGTGACATTATTTCTTAAAATCCGTCTTTGTCATCGAAATCCATCATTTGATGGATCTTTGTTCTGACTAAAACCTTAAGCCACTTGGGGAGGCGAGTGGATTTGTGGCAGGACAAGAGCAAAGATCTCAAAGATCCAAGGGCCCTCGATGCCAAGAAAATACAGAGATCCTTGAACTTCGGGGTTATGGAGCTGCTTGAAGTTTCTGACGGGGCACCCACCCTCGAGTTTTTGCAGCAGCCCCAACCGTACACCTTTTGTTGCTAATGGCTCAAGAGCATCCAATTTTCGGCCAGCAGTATTTTTGAGGCGGAAAAAAAAAGTGAAACACCTATTTGAGATATACCACATGATAGGATGTATTTTGCAGATAGGAATCCTTAGAACACTTTGCAAAATTCGCAGCCAATTTATCCCCCAAAATCAATTTCAGATCTGTGACGTCGCAGCAGCGGAACCTTGGGCCGGTTTTGCGGCGTTCAAGACGGCTGGCCACTGAGCTGTTGCGTAGCAGGTGGGCACCATGAGCTGGTGTTGAAGTCAAGATTTTGTCAAAAGTTTGGTAGGTCTGACTGATGAATTGGATCTGTGGTGAAAGTGGAGTTCTTGGCGGCATCATCATCACCACTTCACGAAGTGCACAGCTTCTCTTCCCCCGTGAGGTGAGTCAGCACTTGCGACACCTGGCCGATGATGCTGCCAGGTACCGGTACAACATGTCTTGTTGTGCCAGGCTCAACACAAATTTCACACATTCCAAAGCAAATTCCTGAAAAAGGGTAAAGATTTCAATGGCACGTTGGCCTTTTTTCTTCTCGTTTTAGGGGTTTTAGGGTGTTTTCCCGACTTCAAGAAAAAACCTCACCCTCGCCGAATCGGACCGGAGCTCTTCAAATGCAGGCGGCATTTGCATGATACCAACCCAGTTGTCCGGGTTGAAGCGTTGAAGGCGGGAAGTTCCAGTTGACTTTGAAACCTGTTGCAATCCATCGATTTTCACACGGGTTTTAGTGCATCCTAGTGCCGTACATGTTTGCTAAAGATGCCAATGTAGACCATCTCTCGACTATCCGACATGGGCTGGGATTGCTTGAGTTCATCTGGCCTGTAGATGAAGGCTGAGTGCATGGAGTCAGCATTCCATGGAGCGGATGGTTCAAGCGGAGGTCAGCTGTAGAACTTGAGGCGTTCAAATCTCAAAACGTAACACACATGTCTTACCCACATCTCCGCATTTCCAACGCAACGACCACCACATGTCGACACAGTGTCCAAGAGGTCAAGGCAGCAGGTTGGAAGGCAAAGGCCAGATGGCGGGAACCGAAGCCATGGAGGCATCAGCCAATAAGCAGCTGCTGGAGGCAGCCAAATGCGGACTGCTGGATGAGGTGAAAAAGCTCCTGCAAAGCAGAGCAGACCTCGAGAGCAGAAGCGATGATAATGATTGGGAAACTCCTCTTCATTGGGCAGCCGCAAAGGGTCACAGAGATGTCGTGCAGCTCCTTGTGGAGGAGAAGGCTGAGATTGAGAGTAGATGTGCTGTTTATCGAACTCCTCTTCATTTGGCAGCCGAGGAGGGTCACAGAGATGTTGTGCAGCTCCTTCTGGAGACGAATGCTGAGATTGAGGCGACAGATGCATTTGGGTGCCCTCCTCTTCAATGGGCAGTCGCGGGAGGTCACAAAGATGTTGTGCAGTTCCTTCTGGAGAAGAGTGCCAAGATTGAGACAAGAAATAAATATGGTGAGACTCCTCTTCATGTGGCAGCTGGGCGCAGCGGCAGAGATATTGTGCAGGTCCTTCTGGACAAGACGGCTGAGATTGAGGCGACAGATGCATTTGGGCGAACTCCTCTTTTTCGTGCAGCCGGAGGCATCGAAGTTGCGCAGCTCCTGTTGGAGAAGAATGCGCTGATCGGAACAACAGATAAAGATGGGCAAACTCCTCTTTCTTACGCCTCTGGCAAAGTTGTTGATGTTCTGTTAGAACATATTCCGAAGCAAGAAGCCTGGAGTCGGTCTCTCGTTTGCGAGGTCCTGAGCTTGGATAATCAAGAACAGGTGGTACAGTCCCTGGACATGTGGCCCCAGAAGGCTATGACATTCTCATCATTCTCTTTGGTCACTGAAACCCTGGAGAGCATGAAGCGCGCCCAACTTCCGGAGCGCCTACGTGCAGTGTTGGCTTCAGACCGTGACCGTGATGTCGCTGCCGCTGTACATTGTGGGGACGTGCAGGTTGGGAAGCAAAACCTATTCTGGACCCAAGAAGTGGCAGTGACATTGAAAGTGTTGCCCGGTGTGGTGGGAAGTGATGCGGTCAGAAACGACTTCTTGCAGATCCTCGCAAACACTCCACATGATGCCATCTTCGAAACTGATGCTGTTCAGGCAATGATCTTGGCAGCATGGCAGCAAGAGCGTGTTTTCACATGGCTTGAGATTGGGAGCTGCATCGCAATGGTAATGGCCCTATGTTGCAGCTCGTATGGTTTTCGCCATGGATTAGTGGTGTTTGCAACCACAGCCCTTTGGCTTGCTGCCATTTTGCTCATCAAGAAGACTTTCGATGAAATTGTCCAGGTTTCCCTGCACCTCTTGCACGTGCTTCGTCTTCGTCGTCGTAAGACTGTGACTAAGTCCTACATCAATTTTGATAATGTTGCAGACATTTGGTATATTGTTTCAGGTTGGGTGGCCATATGCAGACAGCTGGTCGTTTTTCCATCAAGCCTAGAGAAGCCTTGGATGGCCATGTTTTGCGCACTTTCCTGGCTTAGGTTGCTCTATTGCCTGAGGGGTGAGACTTGGATGGGTCCAAGATTGCTTCCCATCCTCTCCGCCATCAAAGATACCTTCGCATTTTTTATGTTGATGTGCATTTGCCTGGCAGCGGCTACCCATGCCTATTACAATCTAGGAGTCAGGGATGAGCCAACACCGACTTACGCGGCCTTCATGCAAGTCATCCGTCTGGGCATCTTTGGGGATTTTGACATGTTCGAATTCGAAGGGTTGGATCCCACATATGCTCTGAAAGAAGATGACATTGCTCAAATTTGGGAGCCACAGGACCCTGTCCCGGGGCCAGACTATGTTTGGGTTCATGCCTTGTTTTACACTATAGGTTTGGGAATCACAGTCTTGCTCATGAATGTGTTGATAGGAGTGCTTGGTGCCAATTACGAAAGGTATGAGGACCGAGCAGTTGGCCAGTTTTTTAGGGCACGAGTGAACATGCTCGTGGAGCTGCAATGCCGGCCTTTGAGGAATGTTGCAAAGTTTCGAGATGGAGGGCTAGGTTGGATCGCTTTTTGCTTTCGTCTCTTGTGGAACACGCTGTTTGTAATATGTTCGCCGTGCTTGTTGGTTCTCATCGCTCTGTCCTTTATGTTCTGCCAAGTCAGTGGTGTCATGTACATTCTCCGAACGGCTTTTGGTCTTTTTGGTTCTCCTTGGGATGGACTCCTTCGGGGTGAGGCCGCGTCGGAGTGTCAAATCTTCTTTGTTGTGCGTGATGAACCAGATATCAACGACGTCCGATCCCTTAGGACGGAGTTGAGGAACCGCATCGATGCAATGCAAGAAACCTTCAATACCAAAATGGAAACTCAGGAAAAGGGCATCAATGCCAAAATCGAAGACTTGGAAAAGACAGTGGGAGGGATGAACAACAAAATTGAGAAGCATTTTGCAGAAATGCGTGAACTGATTTCTGGACAAACCCAACTGACGCAAAAAGATTCATTGATGGAGGATCAGATTGAATTCAAAACTTCACAAAGTGACCCTGTTTCACCGCAAGAAGTTGAGCTTGACCCGTACAGTCGTTCAAGCCAAGATGTTTCACATGAGGAGACGAAGGAAGTCACGAAGTCGACCCCGAAAGTCAAGAAGAAGAACAGAAAGCTCGTTCCGCGGCAGACGAAAACGTCATCTGCACCAAGTTAACAGACCCTCGTCTTGGACACAAAAGGAAGGGTTGCTCCGATATCTCCGATGAGTTTATCTCACAAACATTGAGTTAACCTGTGAAAGACGTCATCTTGGTATTGGCAATCCAAGATTCATCCAAATTAATCGTTGGACGATAAATTGGAATAGATCGACACACTTGAGGTCTTGCTGGAAGCTGCTTTTGATGAGCAGTGTGGTATTGTTTTAGAATCCATCCAAATTGTATTGTTTGCACACTGAAACAATACAAAGACAACTGCAACAATCAATGATCATCCGGCCGCGAGCCATTCCCCAACACATCCAAGAATGTATTCACTATTGCCTGCGATTGAAGGTCAATTTTGATCAGCAATGTGGTTCCTTCAATGCTTCATTCATCCTTGCTTTAGCAATTGCATATTTCAACAGTTTCAACAGTCAATGATGACCCACCGCAAACCTAACAATCCACGATTCTTCAACATCCAAGCACCAAAATCCAATCATCCTCCACCTGGAGAAAGCATTCCATCCTTCCACGGCAGCCAGGGCTTCGCCACGTCGCAGCAGAAGGTATGGAAGTGACAAGTTGTGGGAGGTCTTGGCCTGGGTCACTTCTACTGGAAGTTATGGGATGTAACGTCCGATACGAGAAGGTAACCACAATTTTGAAAAGATGGAAATGGATCGCCCTTTTTTTTTCTGCGTTTTGTTTTCTACTTGATGGTTTCAAACTTCACAATTCGGTTTGAAGTAGTTCATCTCCAATTATTTGGAAGGATGATCTCTTTTCTTTCCCGGATGACCTTTTGCGCTTCTCTAATCTAACATGACTCAAATAGAATTCGACCATTAGGGGATGATTGGCCTATTGAAGATGGGGGAATTTCATTTGGGCAACAAAAAGGAAATTCTTAACGGCTTTGGAAGATGGTTGAATTTGATAGACTTCCAGCTGACATCACTTCTTTAATGCTTTGTGGCGATTGTGCCTGGAAATAGTACGAACGTGTATGTTTCTTTAGACTGCTTTGTTCCACTTGAATGTGATTGTTTATATTCAATGTGTTGTTTCTATTTGCTCAATTAACTTATCATGAATTTTGTCTTTCTTTGTTGAGTAGTATGCCGTATGCCTTGCCCATGTCTTCCATTGCTTCCAATGACTTGTTTCCTTCAATCCAGTGATTGTTAGATAAAATCCTTCAAACTTTTGGAGTTTAAAATCAACAAAGAGGATTTGAACTATTCACCTATACAAGACCAAGTACTGTTGGTCGAAGAAACAACCAGCTATGATGGTTAGTTGAAACCTTATAAAACATGTTGATAGTTTGGGTGTGGGCCCCCTGCCCAGGATGCCAGTGGAAAGTGAAGGTGAATACAAAGTTGGTTTGTGGCAGGACAAGAGCAAAGATCTCAAAGATCCAAGGGCCCACGACGTCGGAGCAGCAGAACCTTGGGCCGGTTTTGCGGCGTTCAAGATGGCCGGCTGGCCACTGAGCTGTTGCGTAGCAGGTGGGCACCATGAGCTGGTGTTGAAGTCAAGATTTTGTCGGCAGCGAAATGATATTGTTGCGATCCCTGCTTGGCCATTTGTTTTACGGTCATGAGTCATGAGTTGTTTTTTGACTACTAACCAAGTGTTTATAACTCAACCCATGTCATTCCACTTTTTCTTCGGAATTGAGCCAAAAGACCCTCCTGATTCTAAATTGAGCCCCAAAAGTTTGGATTTGTCGTGAAGGTGGAGATGTGGTCGCGGCTGAGCTGCAAGAGACGGGATACTCCCAGTGCCCCGTAGGTGACAAATCGATAGCTTGAAGTGACGGTTGTGCCATATCGAGTTGGATGACAGTTGTTGCCCTGAGCCGATTTTGTTGGATGTCTTGAGAGGTGGATGCCGATGATGTTAGTTACTGGTACGTGGAAAGAATCCTTCTTCACCCTCCCAGAATCCGACCGGAGCTCTTCAAATGCAGGCGGCATTTGCCCAGAATCCAACCCAGTCGTCCGGGGTTGAAGCCTTGAAGGCTGGAAGTTCCGGTTGACTTGGAAACCTGTTGTATTTAGAGAGGTGAAATCCATGCATTTTCACATGTTGGAAGTAATGTATACTGTTATAGTAATGTATACTGTTATTTTTGGTCGGTGAACTCAAAATACTCCTCATTGGAGGCAGATTTTGGTGCATCCTAGTGCAGTAAATGTTTGCTAAAGATGTCACCTGAGTTCATCTGGCCTGCATGGAGTCAGAATTCCATGGAGCATTTCGGGAAGACTTGCAGCAAGACTTGCTCAAGGACAGGTCAGTTGCAGAACTTGAAGCGTTCAAATGTCAAAACGTAACACACATGTCTTAGCACATCTCCGCATGTCCAACGCAACAACCACCACATGTCGACACAGTGTCCAAGAGGTCAAGGCAGCAGGTTGGAAGGCAAAGGCCAGACGGCCGGAACCGAAGCCATGGCATCAGCAGCCAATGAGCAGCTGCTGGAGGCAGCCGGATTCGGATGGCTGGATGAGGTGAAAAAGCTCCTGCAAAGCAGAGCAGACCTCGAGAGCAGAAGCGATGGTCGGAAGCTAACTCCTCTTCATTGGGCGGCCGAGGAGGGTCACAGAGATGTTGTGCAGCTCCTTCTAGAGAAGCATGCTGAGATCGAGGCAACAGATGCAGATGGGGAAACTCCTCTTCATGTGGCAGCTGGGCGCGGCCACAGAGATATTGTGCAGGTCCTTCTGGAGAAGACTGCTGAGATTGAAGCAAAGTCCTCATCGGGGCAAACTCCTCTTTTTCTAGCAAAGGAGCATTGTCGGATCGAAGTTGCACAGCTCCTGTTGGAGAAGAACGCGCAGATTGGAACAACAGATTAAGATGGGCAAACTCCTATTTCTTACGCCTCTGGCAAAGTTGTTGATGTTCTGTTAGAACATATTCCGAAGCAAGAAGCCTGCAGTTGGTCTCTCGTTTGCGAGGTCCTGAGCTTGGATAATCAAGAGCAGGTGGTAAAGATCCTGGACATGTGGCCCCAGAAGGCAATGGTGTGGGATCAATGGGCAAAAACCCTGGAGAGCATGAAGCGTGCCCAACTTCCGGAGCGCCTACGTGCAGTGTTGGCAGGAAAAATGCCACCCCGAAAAGAAACCAGCGATGCCGTTGTACAATTCTATCATGTGCAACTCGGGGAGCAAAACTTATTCTGGACCCAAGAAGTGGCAGTGACATTAAAAGTGTTGCCCGGCGTGGTTGGAAGTGATGCAGTCAGAAACAACTTCTTGCAGATCCTCGCAGACACTCCACATGATGCCATTTTCGAAACTGATGCTGTTCAGGCAATGATCTTGGCAGCATGGCAGCAAGAGCGTATTTTCACGTGGCTTGAGATTGGAAGCTGCATCGTAATGGTAATGGCCCTATGTTGCAGCTCCTATGGTTTTCGCCATGGACTATTGACATTTGCAACCACAAGCCTTTGGCTTGCTGCCATTTTGCACATCAAGAAGACCTTCGATGAAATCCTCCAGGCTTCCCCGCACCTCTTGTGGGTGCTTTGTTGTCGTTGGCTGCGGCGTGATACTTGGACTTTGAAGCCTAAGCGGTCCTACGTCAATTTTGACAATATTGCAGACATTTGGTATATTGTTTCGGGTTGGGTGGCCATCTACAGACAGCTGGTCGTTTTTCCATCAAGCCTCGAGAAGCCTTGGATGGCCATGTTTTGTGCATTTTCCTGGCTTAGGTTGCTCTATTCCCTGAGGGGTGAGACTTGGATGGGTCCAAGATTGCTTCCAATTCTCTCCGCCATCAAAGATACCTTCGCATTTTTTGTTTTGATGTGCATTTGCCTAGCAGCGGCTGCCCATGCCTATTACAATCTGGGAGTCAGAGATGAGCCAACACCGACTTATGCGGCGTTTATGCAAGTCATCCGTCTGGGCATCTTTGGGGATTTTGATATGTTTGAGTTTGAAGGGCTGGATCCCATATATGCTTTGAAAGAAGATGACGCTGATCAAATTTGGGAGCCGCAGGACCCTGTCCCGGGGCCAGACTATGTTTGGGTTCATGCTTTATTTTACATTGTAGGTCTGGGAATCACAGTCTTGCTCATGAATGTGTTGATTGGAGTGCTTGGTGCCAATTACGAAAGGTATGAGGACCGAGCAGTTGGCCACTTTTTCAGGGCACGAGTGAACATGCTCGTGGAGTTGCGATGCCGGCCTTTGAGGAATCTTGCAAAGTTTAGAGATGGAGGGCTAGGTTGGATCGGTTTTTGCTTTCGTCTCTTGCGGAACACGCTGTTTGTAATATGTTCGCCTTGCTTCTTGGTTCTCATGGCGCTGTCGTGTATCTTCTGCCAAGTCAGTGGTGTCGTGTACATTCTCCGAACGGCTTTTGGTCTTTTTGGTTCTCATTGGTATGTACCCCTTCGGGGTAAGGCCGCGTCGGAGTGTCAAATCTTCTTTGTTGTGCGTGATGAACCAGATATCAACGACGTCCGATCCCTTAGGACGGAGTTGAGGAACCGCATCGATGCAATGCAAGAGGCCTTCAATACCAAAAATGAAAATTTGGAAAAGCGCATCGATGCAATGGGAGAGACTGTCAATAGCAAAATAGAAACCCTGGAAAAGACAGTGGGAGGGATGAACAACAAAATTGAGAAGCATTTTGCAGAAATGCGTGAACTGATTTCTGGGCAAACTGGGCAGACCCAACTGACCCAAAAAGATGCATTGATGGAGGATCAGATTGAATTCAAAACTTCACCAAGTGACCCTGTTTCACCGCAAGAAGTTGAGCTTGACTCGTTCAGTCGTTCAAGCCAGGATGTTTCACATGAGGAGACGAAGGAAGTCACGAAGTTGACCCCGAAAGTCAAGAAGAAGAACAGAAAGCTCGTTCCGCGGCAGACGAAAACGTCATCCGCACCAAGTTAACATCCCGTCGTCTTGGACACAAAAGAAAGGCTGGAAGCGTTTGGTCGCTCCAATGAGATTATCTCACAAGCACTTACAGACATCATCTTTTTTGCATCTTGGTATTGGCAATCCAAGATTGGGCCAAATTAATCCAAATTATATAATCATCGCACTATGAATTGGAATAGATGGACACACTCGAGAACACTTGCATTGGGGTGAGGTCTTGCTGGAAGCTGATTTTGATGAGCAGTGTGGCAGTGGCATCCCTTAATTTTTTCTGGTTGCTTCAAAGAGAAACAATACAAAGAGAACTGAAATAATCAATGATCACCCGGCCGCGAACCAAACAAGCAACGATGCCCCAACAATCAAAATTAGGCACTCACTATTGCGTATGATTGAAGGTCAGTTTTGATCGGCTATGTGGTTTCCTGCATGCTTGATCCTTGCTTCAGGAAGGGCATGGAAGGGCGTATTTCCACAGCCAATGATGGCCCACCACCAAACCTAAACATCCACGATTCTTCAACATCCAAACACCAAAATCCAATCATCCTCCACAAATGAAAACAGAATTCCATCCAGGGCCTTGACACGTCGCAGCAGAAGGTATGGAAGTGACAAGTTGTGGGACGTATCGGCCCGGTTCACTTCTACTGGAAGTTATGGGACGTAACATCATAATCTTGATCCCGATCCTTGGATATGAGAAGATAACAAGATGGAGATGGACCGTATTTGTTTGGTTTCGGCTTTTGTTTCTACTTCGTGGTTTCAAGCTTCACAGTTCGGTTTGAAGTAGTTCAGTTCCAATAATTCGAAAGGATGATCTCTGTTTTTCTGGATGACCTTTTGCGCTGTGCTGTTGAAGATAAGGGAATTTCGTCTGGAAATGATTGGATTTCGTAGGGCTGGAAACTTAGATTGTAAATTTATAACATTATTCAGTTCACATGAAATTGTTACTGCAGACCTATTCCGTGCCATGTTTCTTGTGCACTGCAAAATTGAGTTTCAGAAAGATATATCATGTATCACAAGATGCAGTAGTACAAATGTTCATGTTTGTTTAGAGTGCTTTATTCCGCTTGAATATGATTATTGCTATTCAATGTGTTGTTTCCATTTGCTCGGTTATGTAACTTATCATAAATGTCCTAATTTTTCAATGTAGTATACCGTATACCCTTCCCATGTCTTCCATTGCTTCCAAGGGCTTCTTTCCTTCAATCCAGTTTTTTTTCTTAAATAAAATCCTTCGAGCAATAGTTGAAGTTCTGTTGGAAGTTTGTTGTAGTTGGGTCTCCGGTGTGTAAAAGTTTGTTGAGGTTCACCCACCATCCATAAGTGCAAAACATCAATAAAAAAGATCTGAACTGTTTATGTCTACGGGACCAAATACTGTTGGTGGAAGAAATCCCAAACAACCACCGGCTATGATTAGTTGAAAACCTTCTTGAAAATGGGGATAGTTTGGGTGTGGGCCTCCCTGCCAGGATGCCAGTGGAACGTGAAGGTCAATAGGCATCCCCAAAAAACCGTTGGACGCCACCGGATTTCTCGGATTTCTCTTCACCGAACCGAGACATGAAGCGACAAGAGGCGGGAAAACACCTGAGCAGTGGGAAGAGTTTAGTTCGTTTTTTTTTTTTTTGGTTGGTTGATTTCGACAAAAATAATAAGGGACGAAAATTTCCTACCAAGTTATATTTCAGGAATATTTTCACAAGCCATGAAAGAAGGATCAGGTCATTTTTGTCAGGATTGTAGGTTTTGACCACTGCTCATGAGTTTTTCTGAAGAGTATAGTTTTTGCCAAAATTAATTTTCAGAAGGCATGAAAGGCAGAATATGGGCATTGCACCATTAGGGAGATGTTGTTTGCATATTTTTATATAGATATATTAATTTCGAAGAAATGTATTGATTTTTTTCATGTCCAAAGATGTTTGAATCCCATCCACTTCTCCACTTCTCCTCTCATCCCATCCACTTCGGGTGGACTTGAAAGCCAGGTTTCCTCAAGGTCGAGGACTCGATCAGCTATCATGCACTTGTGCTGCGCATCGAGGAACTCAAAAAGCAGGTGAGATTTGTGAGGATTTTTTTCAGGAACATGTAGATGTGATGAACATGGCGACCAATGTGAAATCGGATTTTTGTTGAGCTTTTGTTGACGGGCACGAAAGGCTGGAAAACGTAATGCCCAGGCTGCCAAGGACAAGGGTAGTGCAATGGTATTGCCTGTCTCCTGTGCAATGACAGGTGATGAAACACGATGAAACAAGATATGAACGAAGAGTTCTGACATTTCAAAATCAGTCTTTGTCATCGAAATCCATCATGGATGATGGATCTTTGTTCTGACTAACGCCTCAAGCCACTTGGAGAGGTGAGTTGATTTGTGGCAGGACAAGAGCAAAGATCTCAAAGATCCAACGGTCCTCAATGCCAAAAAAAAACGAAGGGATCTTTGAACTTCAGGGGTTTTGGAGCTGCTTGAAGTTTCTGACGGGGCACCCACCCTCAAATTTTTGTACCAGTTTCAAAAGAGTGTTTTCTATACACCTTCTGTTGCTGATGGCTCAAGAGCATCCAATTTTTGATCTGCAGTTTTTTTTTCAAGCTAAAAAAACACAGTAAAAAAGCAATGTTTGAGATGAAAAGCAAATGATGGGAAGTATTTTGCAGATAGGAATCTATGGAGGAAACATGTAGCTATTAGCTGAACATGTTGCAAAATTCATAGCCAATCTATCCCCCAAAATCAATTTCAGATCCGTGACATCGCAGCGGCAGAACCTTGGGCCGGTTTTGCGGCGTTCAAGACGGCCGGCCGGCCACTGCTCGGTTGCGTAGCAGGTGGGGACCACGAGCTGGCGTTGAAGTCGAGATTTTGTCAGCGAATTGATGTTGTTGCGATCCCTGCTTGGCCATCTGTTTTACTGTCATGAGTCATGAGTCATGAGTTATTTTTTGACTACTAACCAAGTGTTTACAACTCAACCCATGTCATTCCACTTTTTTGGAGAGCCGAAGATGGTCCTGACTCTAAATGGAGCCCCAAAAGTTTGGATTTGTCGTGAAGGTGGAGATGTGGTCGCAGCTGAGCTGCAAGAGACGGGATACTCCCAGTGCCCAATAGGTGACGAATCGATAGCTTGAAGTGACACTTGTGCCATATCGAGTTGGATGACAGTTGTTGCCCTGAGCCGATTTTGTTGGATGTCTTGAGAGGTGGATGCCGATGATGTTAGTTATATACTGGTACTTCGAAAAAAACCTCACCCTCCCAGAATCTGACGCGAAGCTCTTCAAATGCAGGCGGCATTTGTCCAGAATCCCAACCCAGTCATCCCGGTTGAAGCCGTGAAGGCAGGAAGTTCCGGTTGACTTGGAAACCTGTTGCATCTAGAGAGGTGAAAATCCATGGATTTTCACATGGCGGAAGTAATTCTCCTATACTGTTCTTTTTGGGTCGGTGAACTCCAAGTACTCCTCATTGGAGGCGGGTTGTAGTGCATCCTAGTGCAGTGGATGTTTGCTAAAGATGTCAATGTAGACCATCTCTAGACTATCCAACATGGGCTGGATGGCCTGAGTTCATTTGGCCTGTAGATGAAGGCTGAGTGCAATGGAGTCAGCATTCCAAAGAGCATTTTGGGAAGATTGCAAGCAAGATGTTTAGCACGGGAATGGCTCAAGCACAGGTCAGTTGCAGAACTTGAGGCCTGGCGTTCAAAGCACATCTCCACATGTCCAACGCAACGACCACCACATGTCGACACAGTATCCAACAGGTCAAGGCAGCAGGTTGGAAGGCAAAGGCCAGATGGCCGGAACCGAAGCCATGGCGCCAGCAGCCAATGAGCAGCTGCTGGAGGCAGCCAAATGCGGACGGCTGAATGAGGTGAAAGAGCTCCTGCAAAGCAGAGCAGACCTTGAGAGCAGAAGCGATGATGATCTGAAGCGAACTCCTCTTCATGTGGCAGTCAAGGGGGGTCACAAAGATGTTGTGCAGCTCCTTCTAGAGAAGAATGCTGAGATTGAGACAACAGATGAAAGCGGAAAAACTCCTCTTCATCTGGCAGCTTGGGAGGGTCGGATAGATTTGTGCCTCCTCCCTGCTGCGCGTGAAGCAGCCAGAAGGAATTGGATCGAAGTTGCACAGCTCCTGCTGGAGAAGAATGCTCGGATAGAGGCAACAGNCAAGGCAGCAGGTTGGAAGGCAAAGGCCAGATGGCCGGAACCGAAGCCATGGCGCCAGCAGCCAATGAGCAGCTGCTGGAGGCAGCCAAATGCGGACGGCTGAATGAGGTGAAAGAGCTCCTGCAAAGCAGAGCAGACCTTGAGAGCAGAAGCGATGATGATCTGAAGCGAACTCCTCTTCATGTGGCAGTCAAGGGGGGTCACAAAGATGTTGTGCAGCTCCTTCTAGAGAAGAATGCTGAGATTGAGACAACAGATGAAAGCGGAAAAACTCCTCTTCATCTGGCAGCTTGGGAGGGTCGGATAGATTTGTGCCTCCTCCCTGCTGCGCGTGAAGCAGCCAGAAGGAATTGGATCGAAGTTGCACAGCTCCTGCTGGAGAAGAATGCTCGGATAGAGGCAACAGATGAATATGGGAGAACTCCTCTTTCTTTAGCAATGGACGGTGGTTTTCGCGAAATTGTTGATGTTATGTTAGAACGTATTCCGAAGCAAGAAACCTGGAGTTGGGCTCTCGTTTGCGCTGTCCTGAGCTTGGATAATCAAGAACAGGTGGTACAGTTCCTGGACATGTGGCCCCAGGACGCTCTTGTGTGTGTATGGGATACCCTGGAGAGCCTGAAGCGTGCCCAACTTCCGGAGCGCCTACGCGCAGTATTGGCTGAAAGAGAAGTTCCAGACCAAGAAGAAATCGAAGATGTCGCTGTTGCTGTACACCCCGGGGATCTGCAAGTTGGGGAGAGAAACCTGTTCTGGGCCCAAGAGGTGGCAGTGACATTAAAAGTGTTGCCCGGCGTGGTTGGAAGTGATGCAGTCAGAAACAACTTCCTGGAGATCCTCGCAAACTCTCCACATGATGCCATTTTCGAAACTGATGCTGTTCAGGCAATGATCTTGGCAGCATGGCAGCAAGAGCGTATTTTCACATGGCTTGAGATTGGAAGCTGCATCGCAATGGTAATGGCCCTATGTTGCAGCTCCTATGGTTTTCGCCATGGACTATTGACATTTGCAACCACCAGCATTTGGCTTGCTGCCAGTTTGCACATCAAGAAGACCTTCGATGAAATCCTCCAGGCTTCCCCGCACCTCTTGTGGGTGCTTTGTTGTCGTTGGCTGCGGCGTGATACTTGGACTTTGAAGCCTCAGCGGTCCTACGTCAATTTTGACAATATTGCAGACATTTGGTACATTGTTTCGGGTTGGGTGGCCATCTACAGACAGCTGGTCGTTTTTCCATCAAGCCTCGAGAAGCCTTGGATGGCCATGTTTTGTGCACTTTCGTGGCTTAGGTTGCTCTATTCCCTGAGGGGTGAGACTTGGATGGGTCCAAGATTGCTTCCAATTCTCTCCGCCATCAAAGATACCTTCGCATTTTTTATGTTGATGTGCATTTGCCTGGCAGCGGCTGCCCATGCCTATTACAATCTGGGAGCCAGAGATGAGCCAACACCGACTTATGCGGCGTTTATGCAAGTCATCCGTTTGGGCATCTTTGGGGATTTTGATATGTTCGAGTTCGAAGGGTTGGATCCCACATATGCTTTGAAAGAAAATGACATTGATCAAATTTGGGAGCCACAGGACCCTGTCCTGGGGCCAGACTATGTTTGGGTTCATGCCTTGTTTTACACTATAGGTCTGGGAATCACAGTCTTACTCATGAATGTGTTGATTGGAGTGCTTGGTGCCAATTACGAAAGGTATGAGGACCGAGCAGTTGGCCAGTTTTTCAGGGCACGAGTGAACATGCTCGTGGAGCTGCAATGCCGGCCTTTGAGGAATCTTGCAAAGTTTCGAGATGGAGGGCTGGGTTGGATCGCTTTTTGCTTTCGTCTCTTGAGGAACACCCTGTTTGTAATATGTTCGCCTTGTTTTTTGGTTCTCATTGCGGTGTCTTGTATTTTCTGCCAAGTCCGTGGTGTCATGTACATTCTCGGAACCGCTTTTGGTCTTGTTTATTGCGCATCGGATTGTCATATCTTCTTTGTTGTGCGTGACGAACCTGATATCAACGATGTACGATCCCTTAGGACGGAGTTGAGAAACCGCATCGATGCAATGCAAGAGACCTTCAATACAAAAATTGAGACGCTGGAAAAGACGGTGGGAGAGCTTTTTGCAGAAGTGGGAGAGCATTTAGAGGAATTGCGTGAACTGATTTCTGGGCAAACTGGGCAGACCCAACTGACCCAAAAAGATTCATTCATGGAGGATCAGATTGAATTCAAAACTTCACAGAGTGACCCTGTTTCACCGCAAGAAGTTGAGCTTGACTCGTTCGGTCGTTCAAGCCAAGATGTTTCACATGAAGAGACTAAGGGAGTCCAGAAGTTGACCCCCAAAGTCAAGAAGAAGGCAAGGAGGCGTGTAAAGCGGGAGACGAAAACGTCACCCGCACCAAGTTAACAGCCCATCGTCTTGGAAACAAAAGAAAGGCTGGAAGACTTGGTGGCTCCGATGGGTTTACCTCACAAGCACTTACAGACATCATCTTTTTTGCATCTTGGTGTTGACAATCCAAGATTAGGTCAAATTAATCCAAATTATATAATCATCGCACTATGAATTGGAATAGATGGACACACTCGAGAACACTTACATTGGGGTGAGGTCTTGCTGGAAGCTGATTTTGATGAGCAGTGTGGCAGTGGCATCCCTTAATTTTTTCTGGTTGCTTCAAAGAGAAACAATACAAAGAGAACTGAAATAATCAATGATCACCCGGCCGCGAACCAAACAAGCAACGATGCCCCAACAATCAAAATTAAGCACTCACTATTGCGTATGATTGAAGGTCAGTTTTGATCAGCTATGTGGTTTCCTGCATGCTTGATCCTTGCTTCAGGAAGGGCATGGAAGGGCGTATTTCAACAGCCAATGATGGCCCACCACCAAACCTAAACATCCACGATTCTTCAACATCCAAACACCAAAATCCAATCATCCTCCACACATGAAAACAGAATTCCATCCAGGGCCTTGACACATCGCAGCAGAAGGTATGGAAGTGACAAGTTGTGGGACGTATCGGCCCGGTTCACTTCTATTGGAAGTTATGGGATGTACCATCATTATCTTGATCCCGATCCTTGGATATGAGAAGATAACCCCACTTCTGATAAGATGTATGGACCGTATTTTTTTGTATTCGGCTTTTGTTTCTACTTGATGGTTTCAAGCTTCACAGTTCGATTTGAAGTAGTTCAGTTCCAATTATTCGAAAGGATGATCTCTGTTTTTCTGGATGACCTTTTGCGCTGTGCTGTTGAAGATAAGGGAATTTCGTCTGGAAATGATTGGATTTCGTAGGGCTGGAAACTTAGATTGTAAATTTATAACATTATTCAGTTCACATGAAATTGTTACTGCAGACCTATTCCGTGCCATGTTTCTTGTGCACTGCAAAATTGAGTTTCAGAAAGATATATCATGTATCACAAGATGCAGTAGTACAAATGTTCATGTTTCTTTGGAATGCTTTTTTCTACTTGAATGTTATTGTTTCATATTGTTTCTATTCAGTGTGTTGTTTCCATTTGCTCCGTTAACTTATCATGAATTTCCTGTTTCTTTATGTGTATACCTTTCCTATGTCTTCCATTGCTTCCAATGACTTGTCTCCTTCAATCCAGTTTTAAATAAGATCCTTCAAACAATAGTGGAAGTTTTTTTAGGAGTTTTCTTGTACTAGTAATCTGTTTAAGTCGTATCACTCGGGGAGACGTCGTATCATTATTCTGCGTGCCTGCAGTATTTTGATTAATTTTATCATATTCGGCAATAGTTCATGTATCATTTTTGCTGTTGTGCGCAGTACTTTGTTGCTTTTGAGCTTTCATTTGCATTCTTTGTGCCTTCGTAATCAGCCTGTGTGCCCACAGTATTTTGATGGTGTTTTCATATCCGGCGGTAGTTCATGCATCATGTTTTGCTGTTGTGCGCAGTACTTTGTTGCTTTTGAGCTTTCATTTGCATTCTTTCTGCTTTCGTAATCAGCCTGTGTGCCCACAGTATTTTGATGGTGTTTTCATATCCGGCGGTAGTTCATGCATCATGTTTTGCTGTTGTGCGCAGTACTTTCGTTGCTTTTGCGCTTTCATTTGCATTCTTTGTGCTTTCGTAATTAGCACACGCTATATGGCACACGCTGTGCCATTGGTATTCGATGCAAACTTCTTCCTAAAATCAACAAATATCTCACTGTGCGCAATGTCGCGGCTAGATTTGGTTACTTTTCGGTTTTCTGTTGAATGCCGCTGTGCCATTGGGATTGTCGCAAAATGATGTGACTTCCCGCCGTGTGATGTGACTTTCCTCCATCTCGCAATTCCATTGGGTGATGTGACTTTCCTCCGCGTGATGTGACTTAAGCCCGGCGCTCGTANNNAACTTTGTTTGCTTTTGAGCTTTCATTTGCATTCTTTCTGCTTTCGTAATCAGCCTGTGTGCCCACAGTATTTTGATGGTGTTTTCATATCCGGCGGTAGTTCATGCATCATGTTTTGCTGTTGTGCGCAGTACTTTCGTTGCTTTTGCGCTTTCATTTGCATTCTTTGTGCTTTCGTAATTAGCACACGCTATATGGCACACGCTGTGCCATTGGTATTCGATGCAAACTTCTTCCTAAAATCAACAAATATCTCACTGTGCGCAATGTCGCGGCTAGATTTGGTTACTTTTCGGTTTTCTGTTGGGTGCCGCTGTGCCATCGGGATTGTCACACAATGATGTGACTTCCCGCCGTGTGATGTGACTTTCCTCCATCTCGCATTTACATTGGGTGATGTGACTTTCCGCCGCGTGATGTGACTTAAGCCCGACGCTAGTAGTTGGATCTTCGGTGTGCTAAGTTTACCCACCATCCATAAGTGGGAAAAATCAATAAAACGGATTTGAGCTAATCATTTCCACGCGACCAACTACTGTTTTTGGAAGAAATCCCAAATAACCACCTATGATGGTTGGTTGAAATATTATTCAAAATGGGGATAGTTTGGGTGTGGGCCCCGCGCCAGGATGCCAGTGGAAACAGGAATCCGGAGGACTCGGTCAGCTATCACGCGATTTTGCAGCGCATGGAGGAACTCAAAAAGCAGGTGAGTTTTGTGAGGATATTTTTCAAGAACATGTAGATGTGATGAACATGGCGACAAATGTGAAATCGGATTTTGTTGGATCTTTGTTGAACCTTTGTAGACGAAGAGTTGTGACATTTCAAAATCAGTCTTTGTCATCGAAATCCATCATTTGATGGATCTTTGTTCTGACTTAAACCTCAAGTCACTTGGAGAGGTAACTTGATTTGTGGCAGGACAAGAGCAAAGATCTCGAAGATCCAAGTGCCCTCGATGCCAAGAAAACAAAGTGATCCCTGAACTTCGGGGGTTATGGAACTGCTTGAAGTTTCTGACGGGGCACCACCCTCGAGTTTTTGCAGCAGCCCCAACCGTACACCGTTTGTTGCCGATGGCTCAAGAGCATCCAATTTTTGACCTGCAGTTTTTTTGAGGTGAAAAAAACCATAGTGAAAAACATGTTTTAGATGAAACCACATGATAGGATATATTTGGCAGATAGGAATCTATGGAGGATACATGTAGCTATCAGCTGAACATGTTTCAAAACTTGCAGCCAATTTATCCCCCCAAATCAATTTCAGATCCGTGACGTCGGAGCAGCAGAACCTTGGGCCGGTTTTGCGGCGTTCAAGACGGCCGGCCGGCCACTGCTCGGTTGCGTAGCAGGTGGGTCTCATGAGCGGGTGTTGAAGTTGAGATTTTGTCAGCAGCGAATTGATGTTGTTGTGATCCCTGCTTGGCCATTTGTTTTACGGTCATGAGTCATGAGTTGTTTTTTTGACTACTAACCAAGTGTTTATAACTCAACCCGTCTCATTCCAAGTTTTTCGGGATTGAGCCAAAAGACGGTCCTGATTCTAAATGGAGCCCCAAAAGTTTGGATTTGTCGTGAAGGTGGAGATGTGGTCGCAGCTGAGCTGCAAGAGACGGGATACTCCCAGTGCCCAATAGGTGACGAATCGATAGCTTGAAGTGACGTTTGTGCCATACCGAGTTGGATGACAGTTGTTGCCCTGAGCCAATTTTGTTGGATGTATTGAGAGGTGGATGCTTGAGTTAGTTGGTGCGATGATGTTGGATGGATGAATCGCATCAACATGATGTTTTTCACAAATTTCCTTGATGCCAACGTAACGAAAAATGGGGGACACCTTCTGGGTCGAACATTTTCCGAGGAAGCTCCCGGAGGGCACGGAGCAGTTCACATTGCTGCTGGTGGGAGGTGCTAATGGCCTTTGTGATACCATTCGCCTACGGGAGGTGCCTATTGGGCGGAAAGGCGGAAAGGGGCTGAGAAGGTGAAGCAACAGAAATGGTCTTGATAGAAGCTGTATGTACATATGTATGCAATTACATATAAGAGACTTGAGATGCGCACAGATATATGCATATTACTCATGTTACACATATACATTCTCATTCATAGGTACGGACACGAACAGCAGTTATTAGAGTGAAAAAAACTATGTTTATTCTATGTTTATTCTTCGTCACAGAACATGATCATGTTATGATATCAAGGCATTCTTGGACCTTAGGAATGTCAACTCAGAGACTCAGATGGCTGATATGAAAGTTGAGTTCCTAAGGGCAGGTGAAACATCATCGTCATCACCACCACTGCATGAATTGCACAGCTTCTCTTTGCCTATCAGGTGAGTCAGCACTTTCGACACCTGGCCGATGATGCTGCGAGGTGCTGGTGCATATTTTG
Organism: Breviolum minutum Mf 1.05b.01; assembly: GCA_000507305.1. Taxonomy (NCBI): domain Eukaryota; class Dinophyceae; order Suessiales; family Symbiodiniaceae; genus Breviolum; species Breviolum minutum. Next base: position 28,738 of record DF240999.1, read on the forward strand.
TTGTGCCAGGTGATAGACATGGAAACTTAACAAAAATTGGACACATTCCCAGGCAAATTCCTCAAAAAAGGTTAAAGTTTTTTTTTTCTCGACACTTCCTGAATTCCAGCTGGCCATTTCTTTATTTTGGATTTTAGGGTGTCTTGCGGTATTTTAGCTTCTTCGAAAAAAACCTCACCCTCCCGGAATCTGACCGGAGCTCTTCAAATGCAGGCGGCATCTGCATGATCCCAACCCAGTCATCCGGGTTGAAGCCTTGAAGGTGGGAAGGAAGCAAGCAACTCTCGGGCATTGGTGAGTTTTCCTGGATAAAAAAACGATGAATCTTTGAGGTTGAGGTTGAAAGTTGTTGCATTTAGAGAGGTAAAATCCATGGATTTTAACATGGTGGAACTACCGTATCTAATACTGTGTTTTTTTATTTGGTCAGTGAAGGAAATTCATGAAGCAACTTTGAGGGTTATGACTCAACGTACTCATGGGAGGCGGCAATCTTGGCCGCGGAGAATGGCAAGCATGGTAGGAAGCTTTCTTGGCAGTGGTCCGGGTCGGTGTGGTACTAAACAAGACCCCGGGCTCTAAAATGCATGGCAAAGCCTGCAAAAAGGTGGGTTTGTACAGGCCCCAAGAAAGCCAATACATAGGGGCCATGATTCTTTCATACAGGGCAGATGTGTATTGCATGGAAGATAGATAAAGATTAATGATTAATATAAGTCGATAAATACTGCCCTGATATTGAAGAGATTTGAGTGTTTTTGCAATTTCAACTGAATTCTACCACTACCACGATTGATTTCTCAGCCAAATCTATAGGCTTCACCTCCCAGGGGGGGTTCTCCCACGCCTCAGGATCACGGAGGTTTTAAATTGCACCAAAGCTGCATCGGTGGGTCAGTGGTTTGGTGTTGGGGGTTGAAGATGTACATCAAGTTGAACGAACAGCAACAAGATGTGTAGCAGGCATCCTGCAGTTTGCAGCAAGTGGCATTTGAAAGTAGCATGACGGAGTATATTGTATATAATTATATATATATTGATTATATAATGTATACATTATATATATCTACTCAATACCTGTCCGTAGCGAGAGGTTTGAACAAATGCCAGCTGGCAACATGTTCCCTCCCAGCCGTGGGCTTTCAGTTGGTTGATTTCTGTAGGGCATGAAATCCTAGCATCTCTCTCTAGATGTGGTTGTGAAATTGTGGGGGTACCTAGATATTTCATTGGATGGGATATGGATATAGTTTTAGATATAGGTATATTTGCACACACACACACACGAACACATGTACATATGTTCCCGCTACAAATATATTTATATATATTTATATATACACAAATATTTTTTACACTTACATGTACCTATGTCATAAATGAATAATCTATATATTCTTCTCCCCAATACTCACAGATTGAGCCATTTTTTCTCATCCCGTTCAAGTGTTAGGTGTGTCGGACAGCGATGCGGCGATGAGGTGGGGGTGGTGATGGTGATCAAACCAGATGGATGGAGTTGACCAACTTTTGTTCCAAAAAATGGAGGATTTTCGTGTATTTTTGTTTGTTGCTTGAAGGAAATCCTTTGGGATATGTCAGAGAAATGACATATTGGCGAAATTTTTTGCAGGAAATTACTCAGAGTTGATGATTGTTTTTGTAATTGTCCAAGCTGGAGTTTTATTTTTCAGACCACAACAAAAACATAACTTTTTTGGACCCAGATTTTTCCCCAATTCGAACAAAGCCACCCTGCAGAATTTTCCAAAAAAACATCCCTGGGGATCGCAGGCTATTGGCCGCCACCGCCTTGTCGTATCTGATGGACGAGACGGACCCAGAAGCACCGCAGGCAAGGGCTGCGGGGCTGTCGTTTCTTGGCATTCAACTTGGACAAACAACGTGAAAACAGCTGTTGCGACGTTCATGTCCATCAACTTGGGACCCTTAAACACCAGCAATGCAGTAATCCAGTTGCCTAAAAAAATGGCACTTTCCTATGTTTTCCAGGTAGATGCTTCCTGCTTCCAGAGATTCCTGAGAAAAAATTGGGGCACCTCTTTTCTTTACAGAATTTTTGCCGGGAGTTTCTGCTAGAAATTTGGGGGGACGATTTTTCCATTGTTTCGTGCATGGCATTGGTTTTGATCTGGCTTTGCAAGTTCCAAGTTCCAATTTGCTTTGGTGTCATTGTGCTGGAAAAAGATGTTTTCAGGTGGATCTGTTCAAAGGATTTTTAAGGCAGGAGTGCAGACTAGACCTGCCACCAAGGTGTTTTTTGGACGCGGATAGCGAGGCGCAAGTGAAAATGCCACCAACATTGCTCAATTTCCACTGGATGGAATCCTCCTCAAAATGACCCTTCATGGTGAAGCGTTGGGTGAAATTGGCCAATGATCTCTAATGTGTCTTTGTTTTGGTGGGGCTTGGGGGTGGGCTTTGTTTAAGCACAAGTCTATTCCATGAAAGTTTGCTGAGTGCCTACGAAAAAGCTAAAGTGACCCAGAGAGTCTGAATTCATGGCATTTTCTTAAAACGGATAGGTACGTATGGATAGGTACCCATTTTCTCCCTCAGCATTTCAAGATGGATACTCTTCGGCATCTAATCCATACTTTGAGATGCACGGATTCCGGTTTGCTTTCTCTGAAGGGTGCGGCACCTGGCCCCCTGCGCTACAAATCTATTGCCGTTCGTTCTTCAAAAATAAAGAGTAGCACAGAAGACCATCAAACGGCCCAAGGCAGTTGAGAAAAGGGCCATGACAAACCATTAAATATATAGCTGAAAGTATTTGTTGTTCCCCCTTTTGTCAAAAATAACCTTTCCAGAACGGACGTCTTCGTGTTTCATGAAGGGGTCGCACTTTGTTCGCAGGTGCGTCATGCGGCCAAAGGCCTCCTTTCAGCAGTGGGCTTCGGGCACCACAGTGTCGTGCCCTGGCCTGCCTTTTGAATAAGCCAGCTGACAGAAATAAACAACAGAAATCGGGATGATGGTTGTGAGAGATGGTGATGTTGAGGATAAAAAGGTACAACAAAATTGACCGGAAGCTACAGCTCAACGTCCGCTGGAGCCAAACAGCTGAACGCAGTGCGTTCAGGTGAATGGCCTCTCTCGCATGGCCAACACTGGGGCAGAGGCTGCAATCATGGGCTTGTAGTGATTTTCCACGTTGTCCCCAAAGGGCAACGTGACATGTGACACTGATACAAAAACGAGGTTGGATGTGGCCAGCTGTTGAACTAGATTTTTGGGATTTTTTGAAAACTCGACCGTACCAAAAAACAAATGTGAAGATTTCTGGAATCCCAGATCTGTGCCAGGATGCTTTTAAAAAAACATGCCCCCAGACTTGCAAGGTGTTGGCCCCTTCAACTGTCCCATAGTGTTTTGTGAGCAGGTTTTTTGCAGGTTGGATGACTGGTAGATGGTCGAAAACACATGGAGGAGGGAATGTTGCATCACCCCAAAAGACATTGAATAATTGAATAGCGAAACTTTCCCTAGTGGGAAGATCATTTTCTCCAATTTGGTATCCACCAAGTGTTGTCAGTTCATTTTCCTGAGTTTTTTGCGGATGCAATTTCCCTACGATAAGAACAACCCCCCCGAAGCCCTGGATCCCGAAAGTCTTGGAAATCCCCGTTGTGAGACTTGAATGTTTTCAGGGAACATGTCTGGATCAAAATCATCAACTCAAAAAAGTCAAGTCAAACCAAGTCAAAGCACCAAGATATCCTTAATAAGATTTCCAGAAATCACACGGTGGGTTTTCACCACAACCCCTCGAGCAAAAACTAACCATCTCAACGTTTGAACCGCCAGGCCTGGTTGAGGCAAGAAGCCGTGGAAGCTTTAGCCCACTTGGCACAGCGTGGGGACAGGGAGGCGAGGAGTTTAATGGGTTGTGAACTTGGAAGATGATTTCACGTTGCGTGACAACGTTGGCAAGTTATTTAGAAGGGAAGCGACTACTGAGGTTCCTGATTTTTTTGGGGGTGGAATTTTAGGGAGGGGTGTAAACTGTATACCCTGGACTTTCAATTTGTTTTGGCCTGTTGGGAGTGTTTGGATATTGTTAAGCTGGTCACTGATTCCCAAATTGATTTCGGATGATTTTGATAGTTGCTGGCCATTGACTGCAGTATGACGATAAGGCTCAAGGATGAGGCATGGCAAACTTGTCATTAGCATGCCCAACACCTGTATGGAGATTCCAGGACAAGGTCCACTTTCACTGACATTGAGGGTGCACCATGCCCATGCATGCATATCTTTCCCTGATGCAAAGACCACTCATAATGAAAGACGATCAATCAACGTGTCTCTTAGCCATTCCTACCACCCACAGCGGAGCAACAAGCACACCAACAATCAAAGCAACGTCAGTAAACCAAAGGCAAACCACTCTAGAGGAGAGCATCTGAAGAGTGGTGACCAAGAAACATTTAGGTCAAGACCACAGGCAGGTGCAGCTTTTCTCTGGATTTTCTTCGATTCTGGGGCCCCTCCAATGTTTGCAGCCTTTACGGTGGTCCTCACCCTCAGCCGCCACGTTTCGGCGGGATGTGTGCTTCCAATCAGGATGGAGGGCTTCCAGCCAACTGCCATGGTAACTTTGTCAGACAAACTTGTCATCACCAACTCTGCTGGAGTTCTGCTACTTGTTGATTTGGATGACTTCATTCACCAGCATGACCTACACGTTTTTCGTGAAGCTCCAGGTGCAAATGTTCAAGGATTGACTGTGACCAATCCGGAAAGCACCTATTTGTATTTGGGGGCAGAGCATGCTGCGGAAGTCTTGGAGTATGAGTGGCATTCCTCCCACAAGATCTTTCGAAAATTTCAACTCTTAGGCTTGCCTGGTGGTAATGGACATCCAGGTTTACAGAGCCTCACCTTTGTACCAACACCTGCGAGTTCAGAAGAAGGATATTTCTATGCTAGCACTGGGACATCAGGAGAATTTTGAGTGTCAAGCTTCTTCTTCTTCTTGTTGTTGTGTTTGTTGTTGTTGTTGTTGTTGTGGTACAATGTCTTGGACTATCATGATGGCAATGTTCAGGTGTGATGTATGATCTCACAGAGTGACATGGGTTTTAAGGGTGAAACTGGAGAGAGGAGCTATCTACATCTACGAGGTTCCACTGCTCAGTGAAGGCACTTTGGAATCGGCCAGTTCCGTGAGCGAATGGAACCCGAACCCGAGAAAAACAGCATCGCATCATGCAAGAGGTCTTGCGTATGCAGACGGGTACTTGCTCCTTTGGAGGAAGATATCCAGCCCTCACCCGTTTTTTACCCCTTTTGTTTTGGTCTGGGGCTTTGCGAAGGAAGGATCGCCATGTTCGGGAATGAATTTACAGTATGGTATAGGTGGGATTCATTCCCTCAATCCTTACTAAAGACCAGCCAGTTTCGCACACATACGCTTGAAATCTATATAGTCTACAAATCTATATGAATATGCATACCATCAGATACACGGTATCCCTTCTTGTCAGGTCATCCCCAAAATTGCAAATCCTGTGAGGTTCGTGTGCTTCGCCTTGGAAGATTCCACGTTGCTGCAGATCTTTCACGTTTTGGCCTCGGGACGTCCAGGCTCGTTGCGGGAAGAGCACCATGTGGATGTCTTGGAGGTGGCCGATCTGGCAGTTCGCAAGGCGGAGGAGGAAACATGGCACATCTTCATCTCAAAGGAGTTATCTCGGGGATTTTTGTGATGCGGGGTGCGGAAATATTTTGAAAAGTGTTTTGAAAGATATCTGGATCTCAGGGGAGGAGGAGTTTAAATGGAGATGGCAAGGGTGAATTGTGGGCTGGCCCGAAAAATTTGTAAGTTTCGGATTCATGAAAACCGCAGTGGGAACAGGAGAAGCCCAAGGTCTATGGCTATTCCTTCCGTTTTTTCGAAGGTTTCCAGTTACATCCTTACTGTGCACCAGTTGAAATCCACACTGTTGACAGTAACGCCATAAGATCGACTTGGCTCTTGGCTGTTTTGGTGAGTGTCATGGCCATTTGAATCTCCATGGTGGTGGAAGCCCCATGGCTTCACGGGGTGAATCGGGGGAACCTTTGCTGCTGGCCGTGTGGAAGTTGCACCGTGTAAACGACTTCAGGGATTTGGCATGGCTGAGTAAAATTCGCTCGGCCGACATGTTTCTTGCCGCCACTGCACAAAATCGCGTTGGGGAGGAAGTGTGCAGCTCATCACTTTTTCTGAAAGATTCTCTGGCAAGTTGGAGACTATGCCAGAAGTAGGGGAACGTGCCATCCAAGGTATCAAATCATTGACGTTGCCAGGCATCTTCAAGAATTTTAGGAAGGTTCTGTGTAGAAACTGTCCCAGCATCAATGCATGTCCAAGGGTCCAGGGAGGAAGATTGACTCCATTGATATGCGCTTCCTGTGTACAGTGTAGAATATTTACCATGCCCAAAAACAGAAGGGGTATCTACAAGATATCATGAATTATACATGATACCAATTACTTTTCAGGCAAACTGGTGCAACAACAGTCACCTTGATAACAATCATGATGCTCAATCACTGATGATAACAACAAAAATAACAATATAACCTGTAACTAACTCTCCCATTTCTTCAAAAGGAACTCTTTTGGGATGTACCAGCGGGCATATGGGTGTTTCCAAAAATCATGGGTTTCCCCCCAAATCATCCCATTTTAATAGGGTTTTCCATTATAAACCATCCATTTTGGGGTACCACTATTTTTGGAAACACCCATAGGCCACTCGGAAAGCAGATCCCTTGGAAGGCCTTCGCCACCGTGATCCATGCGCTGAACGACTTAGACTTGGATGTCCGACGGGAGGCCGTCGCGGCGCTGGGTGATGTGTCTCGTCCGCTGCACAAAAAAGGACTCCTAGGAAATCACGGCGGTGAGTTTTGAGGATGGTATATGATATATGATATATTTGTTTCCAACAGGCTTTGACATTTGAAGCAATGATTCGATCTGTTTTTTTGCATTGTTGTTCTCTTGGTGGTTGTGATGTTTTTTTTTGGCAGATTTTACTATTGGGAATGATAAGTACGTATTCACAGGTGTACATATATGTATATATATATATTTATATATCTATTTATATATATATATATTCATACATAGATATTAAAGAGGGCATCGCATGCACAGCACATTGCACATGCATGACATGCGTATATATATATATATATTTTATATTACAATATGTCAACTGCTATTAGCTAGAGGCATAAACTGCAGTTTCGACCTCATACTTCTATATTTTTAGAATCATACACAGATAGGGCATGAAAAATCCTATTCTTTATACTTGTCGTAAACACATTAAAAAAACATGTGTATATGTACTTCCAGCACTGAATATCTTTGTCATTTATGATGCACCCCATCCCCCAACTTACCTTTGTGGTCACAAAACTGATGCGTGGTTCACCTGCATCACCTTGTTCCGGGGTCTGACAAGACTTTTGCATGGCAACACCTCCAAAAAGACGAGGATCAACCTGGTTTCTGTCTCAGACTATCAGGGTATCATGGGGCCATGAGGATGTTGTAAGGTTTAGAACTCCAAGATGGACGAAGGACCCAAAATCGCAAGTTGTCAAAGACATCATGTGATTCATTTGCTGAATGACCTCCCCACCCCCCAAGTTTGATAGTTCAGCTAGTAGTGGAAAATTCCCAAGAATGGCCTCAACAACTTGGCAAAATATAGCAACCAGGGGCTTTGGTTCTGGTAAGCAAGGTGCTAGGCAGCACTATATCCCCCTCGTAAGGGGGCAATTTGTCCCAAATAGTTTCACGATTTTTTCGGGGGAGTTGATCGAATACACCACCACCAAGACTCAAAATGACACAAGTGGACTTTGAATGTTGACAAAAAAACCTCGTTTCAAGCAGGAAACTCCCCATCTCCAACGAAATTTTGTTGCTTCCATTCGTCTTATATCCTATGTCTGGTTTTTCGTTGCCGAATCCCAGGTTGCACCCTTTGGAGATGCCCGTGGCACTGCACTGCTGTGCGAGTGTTGTACGGAATTTGGGTGGCAAGAGTCATCGCGTTGAATTGTCGGTCGCCTTTTTGCTTCTTTGATGTCCCACGATTTTGAGATTGCGTGGTAGCTAATTTTTCTTCAATTTGGAAGTTTAGAGGCCGAAAATTTCTCTTCTCACCAAATTTTGCCCTTTGCGGAGAGGTCGGTTCTTCCTCATATACTCGTGATGAATTACCTAAGCAGTTGGTCCTTACAATGCGGCCCTCTCCTAAGGATCCAGATCCAACAGTGCGTTGTGCTCTGGCACACGCTAGCACCATCATTGCGCCCTGGGGTGATCACGCCATGACAACGGCAGCTGGACAGCGGAACAGGGGTTTAACGGCTTGATTCAACTGTGGGTTTGAACCTGTTGGAGTGCATCTTTTTTCTGGCAAGGGCACCGAACCCCTGAGGCACTGCTGAGTTTATTAGATGACTCCCACTATGAGGCAACTGCGGGGCTTGAAGACTGGTTGCTGCGGTTTGCTGGACTTCCCCAAAAAATGCTACCTGAATATTTGTAGAAGGATGCAGTGATTGAAATCCAAGAAGAAGAAGAAGCCAGCTAAGAAGTCAGTTTTCTGGGCTGCTTTCGATCTTTCAAAGCTGACACTGACTTCTTTTGGCATTTGGTTTCAGGTGCGTGCGCGAGCGATTGATGCTTTAGGCACCATTGCCAAGGCCTCCCAGCAAGAGGTCGTGGAGGCGTTGATGGCCTGCGCACAGGAGACCACAACAGTCAGAGAATCCTCAAACTAAGAGCTCACACCTGAACAGGAGGCAATTCACCATGATGACACATGGATATACATGGTATTTACTTGCTTCGGCTAGCCCGCGTGCCTCTCCTTAGAATAAGGCTTGCGTTTGCTTGCACATTGAGCACCACCACAACTGCAACAGCAGCAGCAACAACAACAACAACAGCAACAACAACCACCACCACCACCACAACAACAACACCAAGAGCAACAGCTGCAAATGCGGCCTTTTTTTTGGGGAGTGGTAATTGGGAGCAGTCTGTTTGGAAGTGATTAGACAGATGCTGAAATGTGACGGATGGCCATAGGACTCGCAAGAGCGTGTGCGCAGTGCGGTCCAACGCTCCCTGGCACTTTTGGCTTTTGCTGAAGTGGGCCAGGCTGGGCCTGAACCTCTCAGAAAACGTATGGAAGTTTGTTTTTGGAACCTTTGGTGAGCCAAGAGAAACCTGAAATCCCCCCTGTGGATGTTTCACCTTGCCTCAAACAAGAAAAGGGACCGGTGAAATCAGCAAGAACGGGTGCTTCCGATTTGTTTTGTCCTTCCGTTTCTCGAAAGCTCGAAAACTCAACAGACTGCTCCGGCAAGGTGGTGTTGCCCACGCCGGAACCCATTGAGGGCTTAAAGTCTCAGAAGGCAGCAGTGCTGAGGAGCAGATCGTGACGACAAACCTGATGACAGAAAAAATCCACCAAGGGAGATTTTTTTTGCGGTAGGTAGCCTGTTGGCAATTTCGGGTGTGGAATCATTCCCGAAAGATCACAGGAAAGATACCTGCAGACTGGAAAGATTAGATACTCTGGCAGCTTGATTTTTTGTCGAAAAAATACATCTCTCCGCACCATGTGGGTTCTGGTCCCTTCACTGAAATTATTCGGTTTAGACATGTTTAGACTTTTCTGGTATTGACTCTAACGGAAACAACATTTTTGAGGAGTGCCTGAAATGCACTTGGTCATAACAAGCCTAAATGTTTTGATCATCAGGGTATATCAATCTATGATGATTTGCAATGCAGAAAACGACATGGCATACTGCATACCTAACATATGGCTCAAGGAAACATGTTTGCAGCAAGTCTGACCCGTGCTGTGTGTTATGGGTTGCGGGTCAAGTGCTCGCACCTCTGGGGGACCGCAACCGGTACTACCCGCCGCACAGGTGCACGGGCCTGCAGATCCAGAGAAATGTCTCCGTGCTGGCTGCAAGTTTAAGAAGCACAGTACCCAAGAGCACGGATATTGTTGCAATTTGTGCCGGATGAAAGGTGAACATGGACCCCTTTGCGAGAAGTGTGACCTATCAAAGCCGTCCAGTTCTAAGTCTGCCGATCGGGTTTCACTGAAATGGGAACCGTCTCTGCTTTTTGGGCCAAAGTGCATGGGTTTTGACATTGAAGGTGGGGTGACTGCAACAGAAACAATGCATATTGAGGCTCACAAAGGGGAACTCTTTGCTTCATTTGGCAAATGGATGAGTCCAGAATACCAGAAAGCCCAAAAGTCTGGGAAATGGATCGTGAATCCCTTCATCAGCAGACTCAGCTCTGCCGGTGGCAAATGGGTCGTGGATATGTGCGACCAGGGTTTGTCCAAGCATACTGCCCGGATTACTTGCCTGAAAAGTGTGACTTTCACACGAGACTCCAGGGGCAATAGGCTCGAGCCGGCGGTCGAGCAGCTCACGGCATGTTATGACTTGGGCAAACATGGAAACGTCATGATGTTCCGAGTGGACGGTCACGCCAAGGGATCGCAACATCTATGGCAGGAAACCAACTACACCGGCACGCGCGCAGAGCAGGAAGGAGGCCCCGCACGAGCTGTGTTGGTTCATCGCGACAGCATCACCGGCGTGGACCGAATCATTGCCTTGGAAGGGACTGGTGGCGTTGTCTCTGGGATGTACGATCCCAAAAGCGACCGACCTGGAAGAGTGGTTTGGGACAAGAAACCTGAAAAGATGGATCTGTCCTCGGTGGGTAATGGCAAGGCCACGCGTTTGCCGTTTCGACCTTTATCCTTGCTGGTGGTCAATGGGAAAGTCTTCATGTCCAGTGCCTCATGGATTTTGCAGCGGATTGATGGCCCAGAACCAGTCTGGAAGGGTATCATCGACATCCAAAAACTTCGCGCCACGGACGGCGAGCTGATGCAACAGGTGGGAGGCATCCGGGGAATGACAGAAGTGCCCAACCCAACAGGTGGCTCTTCCATTTTGTTTTGTTGGAATCCCAACTCTACATCCAAGTCATGGATCATGCGTGCTGATATTGCAGCGGATGGATCTGTAAAGCAACCAGTGGAAGAGACTTCAGTTCAGGCTGAAGCCAAGAAATACCTCCAAACGGAGCACCTTTCATATACCTTGGCAGCCTACAACAACATGCCGGCGGCCAAACTGGGACCTTACATTTGCAATCTCATTGGCTTTGAGATCGTCGCTCACGGACCGGCTTGTAGCCAGCTTCCATTGGATGAGGGACAAAAAAATGGAGGGGCAAAGCACGGCTATTGGTCAGGTGCCGGCATTTGTTGTCGCGTGGCCGCCCAGGACTACTTCGTCATTGAAGTGGGCGGCCGCGGTGGCACCCATCGGGCGCTCACGGCGGTGAGGTGCTTTGCCCAGTCGCCCTTCCCAGAAGAAGAAGGAACTATCTACTTTGGCGGCTATGATTGCAACAATTTTCCTTCTGAACATACTGCCTGGATTTACAAATGTTCTTCGATGACTGGCAAGACTTAAGTTGGCTTCACAAATGTGAAGCCTGAGCATTTGTCCGTCGGGGAAAAGAATGCGCAAAGTCACCGGCGAGGGGGTCACGGCGGGTCCATGACAGTGGCACCTGTGAAGTTTGGGATTTCAATGCAGGAACTGACTCAGTACACCTCAAAATCAAAGCACCACCGAATTCTCAAACTGGAAGTCCGCTTTTCCAAGCCGCCTAGCCCGGCTAGGGTCGGGAGCTATAACGGCTCCCCTGCTCGCAGTTTGCTGATTTCTAACGTTTCTTGACAGACTTTTCTCTGCTGGTTCACCCACAGGAGCGATGAAGTCGAGGCGCCATAGGACAGGGCAGACCAGGGCGGATTTGGGGTGTGATGGGTTGTCGCCAGGGGATGCCTCCATCCTTGGCGGTGCTGTTGAACAGCAAGGGCTTCTTGTGCATGTCTCGAACGTCGAAAATACTCCTGGAAGGACCGACACTTTTGAACGTGTCTAGTGGTAGGGTATTAATCATGTTGGAAAGCAGAGGGGCTTGCAGATATTGTTTCACGTTTCTTGGACTTTTTGGTTTGCCTGTGATTGAGGATTCCCTTCATTCCAATTGCCGAAAAAATCAGTACCCAATATGTATTTTAATTGACATGTTCAATCATATATAACGGAAGTTGATCAACATTCAGGTCCACATTGTAACCGAAGCTACAGTAGATGATCTACCATCAGCGCGTATCACCAGGACCGGTCCCTGCGCTGCATTTGGCCTTTGCCGCCCTCACAGCCCCGGAGGCGCCGGTTTTTTGGCGTCATCCCCGGGCACGTTTCGTCACCGTGGCGCCCAGCGCGGTGACGCAGTTGTGGCAAGAGAATAGCACACGGACGCTGCGGGAGGTGCTACATTTTGGTTATGAATATTTGGCAGACTCTTTGCTTGTGTGCTGTGTTATGCTTTCCGTTTTGTTGTTTTGATAGGTTTTGTATGTTTTTTGTAATTTGTATGCTTTTAATGTATTTTTTCCAAATTTTTCGCAGCCGATTTTGTTTGGCTGGGGGCGGCCCATTTTGAGGTGGAAGGTCGTTTCCGGAAAACCGTTTTTGTGGTGCAGTACTTGAGGATCCTCCGATGATGTAAATTCTGTTGTGCTGAATAAACGCTGAATATTTTACGCATGCATATTGTAATCATATTGTATATGACATCTTCATTTCCAAATGTATATATATATATATATACACTTAATATTAGTGTCCCTATTTGATCTGTCTTCACAAGTTTACTGTGTGACTTTTGCAAACCACCTCCATGCATCTGTTTTTTTTTGGAATGCAACAATCCCATATGGTGTGTATTTATATTTAAATATATATTGTATAGGCTCTCATTTCAAATGACTTGAGCTCCAACTCAGGATGACATCGTTGACCACTTGAGTGCTTTTGCCTTGGGGCATCTGGCTGATGTGGCGGTGACTGAGCTGACGCGAGGGCAAAAGGTTTTGTTGACCTTTGCCAAGGCCTTTTGGCCCCGGCCGCCGCACGTACTCTTCGTGCCACTTGGCGTGGTTGGTAAGGTTTGAAAGTGGCAGAGAGAGAGATCACGTCTCGAACATTCCAAGAGTTGTCTCCAAAGAAAAAAATCATTTTAACACTGTCACTGAAGAAAAAATCGAGTTCAATGGTACTTGGCTCAAATAGCCTCCTGGATCTTTGATTAAAAAGTCATGTCGACCTCTCAGGTATGAGCCCTCCGCCTTGGGATTGGAAGGTTCAGCGTTGGATGTGGTCATGGCAGCCCTACGTAGCTGGTCGGGTGGCTTGTTGGTGGCCACCGAAAAAGCCACCCAGAATGGCACCTGGGAACGATGGACTTTAGCTCAGTCAGAGCTTGACTCACTGAGTCATCCGGAACTTGGTGGTGATGTACCGGTGAAGGAATTTGCTGTTGGGGAAGCTTGTTAAAGTCGTGAAAATGCAAGGAGGTGAAAGGCGAAGAGCCCAAACCTTCTTTGCGCAAGATGGAGATGCTTTGAGAATTTGAATTTTAAGTTGAAAAAAAAACCTTAAGGAACTGCGATGCCTTGCATGTGGACTTCACTAATTTGTGCAATGAACCTGGAATTCCTGATCGTTCTTGGTGCGGAAAGTCCGAAAATGGCAGAACAGTTCTCAAGAAAAGGAGCTGCACTATGCACTCCGCGGAGCGGTGATTAAATCACCTGCGATGCGTGGATGTCGGGTGTGTTCAAAGAGTCTCCTTGAATCGGCGGCAGTCATTCCGATGGCCGCCTGGCCGGTGGTAGCAGGACTTTGCATTGCGAGAAGAAGGTACGTTATTGAATAAAATTGAGGTCCTGGTAGCATGGCAAGGTAAGATTTCTTACTGTTTGGGGAGCAGGCATGGGTTTTATTGGGGTGCGTTTGATCATTAAGGTCGCAATGCAAATGCCTGAAGGTGTTTTTCCAAGAGTGAGAAGCAGGTTTAGCGGCCTTGATTTGTCGATTCAGAAATAAAACTTCCCGGATGAACGGGTCCTACAGCTTTGGTTGTTTGGGTGTGTTGATATCAATGCCGCTCCTGTTCCACCCAGCATGGGCCCAAGAGACTTGCTTGCGGCGGTGGGCTTCTTTGGAAGGGTCCCTGCGCTGGATGCGCGGGACGAAAAACCGCGACGCTTTTCATGGGAGGCTCCTTTTGCGCAGCTTCCAAATTGGGAGGCCTGTGAAACGAGCTTCCTCTCCTGGCCTTGAAGCTGTGCGGGGAACGGCAACAAAAAAAAAGTAGCGGATTGAAACGCCAGGTCTTAAGTTAAGGGGTGCACAAGGTAGCAATCACTTCTAGGACCCAAGGAATATGCCTCCCTGCGCAAGTTTGGAAAGTGTGTGACGGGACTTGACAGATGTTGCTTGTCATCGGTGAACAGCAACGCGAAAAAAAACTAGACTTATGATATCTGCTGCGAGTCTGCAACGTATGCTCCTGTCATGTCTCAAGCCTCCTATAAAGCGTACAAAAAAATGATTTCAATTTGGATTTCAAGAAACCGATCAACGCTGGAGTTCACTCCAAAACCATCAATCCAAACGGCTTGTTTCCATTGGAGAATAGTAAGCAGAGCAATAGAACCAATACTTCAACATTGCAAGATATATGTTATTTGCTGGCATGTATCGCCTGTATCGCTTCTCCTCGTTTTAGCACCGATGTCATGGTGCTACTGTGGCCCTTGGCTGGTGAAGAGCTGAAACGGATCCAACGAGAAGCCTTAGATCCCGTGGTGGTGACACAACTGCGCAAGGTCCAACATTTGAAACCGTTGGGCCGTGGCCGTTGGCGTCGTCCTCCCGGTAGCCAGCAGGCAGTTGAGGAGGCAGAAGCACGAGATGCGGTGTTGAGGAGGGTGGAACCATTAAGATGGTCAGTGAAGCGTGGAGAAGCTTTAAGGATGGTGATGGAAGCCAAGGTGAGTCGCAAGAAGGTTGCTTTGGAAGTGGATTGCGGTTCTGATACAACTTTGAACTTTGGTGATGCCGTTCGTGTAGTATTGCCTGGCCTTGGAGAGGATACAATTTCCACCTGCCTTTCTGCCTGCGTCCGACCCGGGGCAACATCTCAGGTGGGTTTTCGTGAAGCTCAAGCAGCGGATGCATCCTTCGAGGAGAGGCGTTTGGCCAAAGACCTGGCCTCGTGGGGTCGCAGGGCTTATGACTTTGTTGCTCTCAGCTGTGCACCCATGGAAGATGCCATTTTGAGACGCAGCGCATGGACGGTGTATAGGGCCAATGTCATGGATGCCTTCCAAGGGCCCAAGGTGCATTATGGTCAACATCTGATGTTAGGACAACCTGAAGCTACCGAAGTACCAACAAAGGAGTTGCTTCTGAGTTGCGAGCCACCCAGTCGTTGTGGAGGTGTTGGTGCAGCATATCAACTGATGGGTCGCTTTTATGGCTTTGGTCATGCTTCAACTGGAAGAAGGAGTTGGAACACAGTCTTCACCCTAGTACCTGTGGATGATGACCTCCACTTGGGAGATGAAGTAGATGTGATGCGGGGTGGAAGGATAGTGCCACTGGCACCGTTCTCGTATCTACATGGTTTCTATGCTTGAAGAGCAAGACTTTGATACACTTTGGGTTCTCTGTGTTTTGTTTTGTGCATTTTGGGGTTGAAGATGGTTGAATTGCGGTGACGGGCCCATGTTCGCGACAAATGTGCCCCTCCAAAGGACCATGCTTTAAAAGTAGCCTGGTCCAACGATCTGTACCAATGAGAGCAAGAAATCCGCAAGGAATCCATCTCCCATACTGTTAGCACTCTGATGTTCCGCAGTAACACGCCAGAAGTGTTTCTTTTGGGAGCTTTAGGAACAGGATATCAACGCCGCATCCCCAACCCCCTCATTCTCAAGCAGCAGTGAGTTGTGTTCCCCATTTCAGGCACTCGCCTGGTGCAAGCGATGTATTTTGGACTTCCCAACCGTGTGGGGAGGCAATGTATCTCTCGCGCTGTGAAGTTGGCTGATGGCAGGGAGGAACTGTTGGTTCATGCGCCAAGAGAGCCAAAGGATGAGGAGGGCTGTTGGGATGCGGAATGGATGCTACAACCTTTGATTTTACCACAGGAACCTTGCTGCTGGGTGGCAGCTTCAAGGGTGTCACATGAGCATGGCAGACATCAGCCTAGGTATTGGTATTGCCGACCCCTTATTAATAACCCAACCTGGCCGAACAAGGTCACAAGGTCTGGGGGTTCCCCCAAACACCTCCAATTTTGGGAGCCCCCCCTTAATAGACTGAAAGTCCAAAGGATTCCAAATGAGGTTGACGCAAGGGTCCATCCTTCCGGTTTAGCAAGTTGTTCAAGAACGAACCTTATGAAATAATTCCGGGAAAAAAGCCGGGCCGACTATACAATTTAGTGGGGTTCCAAAAAATTGATTGGGATGTATCCCCTTGTAAAAATGCCACACGAATAGGGTGGGGGGGCTTATTACAAGGGCGGTAACATTACAAATGCCATCGAGTCAGAGGGCGCCTAAGGCCATGACCTGACATATGCTTCACCCACCATCCGACCAAACCCATCATGCACTGATGAACCTAAGATGTTTTTTTGAAATTCGACTTGGAAACAAAGGTCTCTGAGAAAAAGAGATATAAATCATTATAAATCAACTTCCAAATCGAGATGATTCTTTTAGAAAAACCTGAAGCCACTTTTGCTAAGGCATGGTAGAGCCACGCCTCACTGACTTTGCACGTTGGGATCGTTTGAGGTGCAGTTGGGTTGAGTTTGGTGAGGCTAAACATGACGAAAAAGAAGCTCCCTAGGTAGCATGGGGTAGGCTAATAGGATGTATCAGATTTTTTTGGCAGGTTCAGAATTGTTGTCAGTATTACTACCGATATATGATGGATGTATATCAAATAATCATCATGGTACAGCGGCTTACAACAAATCATTCACAGATTGCCCCAATGGATTCATCGAAATTTTGCGTGTAGGACAAAATTTCCAGTCAATTCATCTGACTTGGACAGTTGTGAGTTTTCCAGATCCGAATCAGGACAGCTATTTTGGAACGACTCTTACACCGCCGAGAGGTGGAATGGGATCGAATCATATCCGTTTGACAGTGGAACTCTGGCCATTTGCAGGGTAACATAAGTGAGCTGCGAAACGGAAATGAAGACCTATATAAACCGGAAAAAATGATGAAGTATTACTACGAATACCTGAGAGTTTTTGTTTTTTCTGTTTTGGTCTTTCGAGAAATTGAATGAATCCATGATTTCAATCATGGTATTGAATTTGCATCCCTACTGGTAGCTTTCATTCCTACTTGATGATTTGATGATTCAAGTTGGCTGAAACCCCCACCCGAATCGTAGGAATCCCCCCCCCCCGCCCATCACTGGGTAGGTCTTCGCCTTCAGCACCCTCAGGAAGATCTTGTCGAAGGACGCCCGAAAAGATGAACATCCATAACTCCATCAAAAATGAAGACCTTTGTTTGGGCTGCGAGATATCTAAGTTGCATGCAGTTGATAGGAACTAGTAACACTCCACAATTTGCTCCTTGCCTATCAGGACCAGATCCTGCCAACGAAAGAAGCTGGGCAAACATTGAGGGGCCAATCATTGAGAGTATCAACTGGAGATTAAGTTTTGTATGCTTTTGTTGAATGACCTGTCTCGCGCAGCTGGATCTATACGGCATGATGTTCTGAAGAGAGAACCATGAATGATTACAGTCCTATGTTTTGGATCTTGGGCAATGGAGGGATGTAAGCAGGATTTAACGTGAAGGATTCCCTCTTCAATATTGTAATTTAAAACTCCCTGTATTAAGCAAGGACCAGGGCTGGAATTTCAAGATGTGAGCATGAATTCTTCACAAGGATGATGGCATCCTCGATGATGATGATGATGATGATGATGGTGGTGGTGGTGATGATGATGATGATGATGATGATCATGATGATGCGATGAGGAGGAAGAAGAAGAAGAAGAGAGAGANAGAGAGAGAGAGAGAGAGAAGAGAGAGAGAGAGAGAGAGAGAGAGAGAGAGAG
>DF240999.1:47244-64122 GCA_000507305.1 Breviolum minutum Mf 1.05b.01
AAGAAGAGAAGAAGAGAAAAAGAGAAGAGAAGAGAAGAGAAGAGAAGAAGAGTAGATGAGATGAATGATGATGAAGAGAGAGGAGATGAGAGAGGATGATGATGATGATGATGATGATGATGATGATGATGTTGATGATGATGATGATGATGTTGATGATGATGATGACGATGATGATGAAGAAGAAGAAGAAGAAGAAGATGAAGAAGAAGAAGAAGAAGAAGAAGATGATGATGATGATGAAGATGAGGATGAGGATGAGGAGGAAGATGAGGACGATGACCGTGGCAATGATTATTACGATGCTTATTGCGGTGATGAGAATGACTCTGACGGCTCCTAGCCGTCACATGTCAAACATTTTCCCAGATGAAGTTGTTCCGACAGACATGCATACTCTAATGCTCTAGCCATTTTCTCTCGGAAGTTCGCGCCTAGTTTCATAGCGTATCAATGGCCTCAGGGTGGAACAAGTCCGCAGAAGCCTACAGACCCTTTGAAGTGTATACTGCTCAATTCACCGTTGCCGCTGCTGAAGGCCTTCCAGATTTCTTAGGCTCCAAAGATGGGATTTCAGTGATGGATGTGGCTGCTGGTACCGGTGCTTCGACCTTTGCCTTGTGCCAACGCCTGGCCAAGCACTGCCGTGCCAACAAAACAACAGCCCAGGTGGTCGCCACGGACTTCAGTGAGGCCATGTTGAAGTCGTTGATGGAGAAATTGAATGCCAGTGATCCGGAAGAGGAGGTCAAAAGTACACAAGTTGCCATCAAGGAGGGTTTGTTGAGTGTGTCGGCTAAAGTTGCTGATGCACAGGATTTGTCCGCTTTTGCGGATGAGTCTTTGGATGCTATTACATGTACTTTTGGTATTATGTTCCCACCATCTCCTTCGAAAGTGGTACGAGAGTTTTGGCGACTCTTGAAACCTGGAGGTGTTGTGATTACTACAACCTGGCACTACAACAACATGGTATCAGATACTTTAAGCGACCTTGCGTATACCTTCATGGGAAAAGATCGTTTTGAAGATCCACCACTCTTGGCATCCACCATGAAATTTGGCACTGAGATGTTTATGAGGCGATTGTTTCGTGGAGACCTCGATGGTGTGAAACTTTTTCGAGATGCTGACTTGGAAGCCAGGTTTGTTTCGGGGTCTGCCAAGTGTTTGCCACGACACATTGCGGCCATGCTGAATAAGAATCCCGTAAGTACCGACTATGGGACCTGGGATGAAGCAGCAGCTGAAAAGCATCTTCAAGAGACCTTGGCAGATGCTGATGGACAAATCAAATTGCACGGAACAGCACTGATCCTCATTGCTCGAAAGCCTGCCATTTGAGCAGCGATGGGTGGTTTCTTCAAAAGGTTTTTGTCATACTCTTACGAGTAGCGGATTCACCGTTCGTTTGGTGTGCGGAACTCATATTGATTATTGTGCTTTCTTAGATGCCTGTAAGTGATGGAGAGGGCGCAGGAGAAAAAAGGGCACCAAGCGCTACCCGGTGCCCTAATCACTCATCTACAATATTATGATATTCTATTTACATATGCATAGCAATTCAGTGCATTCGATATGCCACGATGGCAACTTAGACAACAGCAGATCACGATTGTCACTATCATCAATCTTTGGCTATTGAAGATTGTCACAACCTTTCACCAGGGCCCTTTTTCATCAGCCCTGCCAGTTTACCTTTGAAGATCATTTTCCCACGTGTTTTTTGCGATCCAAAAATTAGGTGTTTTACAGGCTTCGATGGAAAACATCTTCCCACCTTCCTGTCCAACTGCTTCAACTGCTTCCAGTTTTGTTGAGGGAATTTCTCTCAGGACATCCCACTCCTGGCGCCTTCCCCGAATGCGCTGCTTTCATTGAGCGATCAGATTCTGGTGGGCCAATCCTTTGTTCCTTGGAAGCTGGAATCTTCCTTCCATGAGGGGAATCAGGACATCATATTTATATATATATATATTTATATATTATAAACAAATACGTATATAATATATTTATATAGTATATACAGGCTTGAGCCCATGAAGGCAATCTGTATTCAGGCAATTTGATTTCAGTGGTCGAAGTAGAGAGAGATGCAAGGGTGTAGCCACTTTGCCTAAGTTCATCTTTTGAATCTTCAAACTCTTATTGTGTTAGGATGCATTTTCGATGCCGAATTCAAGGTTGCCTCCACGTTTCAGAACAGCTATGGCCTCATCGTTGGCAAAAAGGCTGCTTGGCACATGAGTTGACGTACAAGTACTTGGTGGTGATGATGATGATGATGATGATGATGATGATGGAGAAAACAATGTTTAGTTGGTGATAATCTGATAGACGTGGCTGCACAGTGATGATCATGTGATACTAGTCAAATGAGAACAGGAACAATGTTTGCAAAAATGAGAATTGTCGTGATATCATAAAATCATCTGCATTTCAGAGTTGCAACAACATTTCAAGATCAGACATAATGACATCAGTCATGTGACCATGGATAGCATCATCACTTGCACAAGAACTCCCACTGCTTACCGCTTACCTCGTCAGGACATGCAGCTTATAGCCCAATGTTTTGGCCCAGAGTACTTTGGGCAGCAGAAAAGACTTGAAACTTTAATTCAGACAACTGAGACTTACAAGTGACTTACACTTGAAAAGTTGGAAGATGAATTTCCTTTTGGGGCCCGGCCCATTTTCAGGGGCGATTTGTTAGGAAGACTTCCCAGCAGATTTCGCCAAGACCTCTTTGGATCACAGCTTTCGAAAGTTTCTGAGGTCACTGGATGGGATTTCCTGTGATGAAGCTGTGGTGAATGTGGATCTGTTTTTGGATGCCTTACGTGGCGAGCTCCTCGGAGCAGCGAGTGTTTTTGTTTGGGGAGAGCCATCCCAGAGAGATTGGAACATGAACCATCAGAAAGCCATCAACCGCCATGGTAGCCATATGCAGGGACCAGAGATGATGAGGTGCAACATGAAGTAGCAATTTTTAAATATGATTCATTCCTATAACAAAAACAAATAAGTTAAGTGAAGTGTTTTCATTGCTTTGAAAGGCAAGGAGTGCCTATGGACTTAAAAGGGTCTTTAAAAAATCATCAAATGCACATCTTTCCCACTGAAGGACCTCGGTAGGACGCTCCAGAACCTTGGATCAACTCTACAGCCAGCTCCAGAAACAGGTCCGAGAATTTGTTTTTTGGTTAAGATCTTTTTTTTTTTGGGAAATGTTGATCATGCTTTGAGGGAATTTTGCGGAACTTTTTTTTTCAGAACTTTTTTCTTGCATTTTTTGGTTGGATCCTGGATTTTTTCTTTTTCTCTCCGGAGCCTTTTGATTTTTTTGTGGGACTCTGACTTTTCTTGATGACCTTTCCACATGAATTCCTAGCAAATGCACAGCCAGGCGGGCAAGCCGCAAGAGAGCCTTACGACATCCTGGATCCAGTTTCATATTGAGCAGCTTGGCATTAGCCTTCAAACATCTTTGGATGGCATTCAATTGCAGATTTGTTTCTGTAAAGAATTGTGCCTTTTTCCAGTGAAAAACAATCCAGTCATCCAACTCCGCGGTAAGATAAGACCTTTCAGGCGATGATGATGATGATGATGATGATGATGATGATGATGATGATGATGATGATGATGATGATGATGATGATGATGATGATGATGATGATCATGATGATGATGATGATGATGATGATGATGATGATGATGATGATGATGATGATGATGATGATGATGATGATGATGATGATGATGATGATGATGATGATGATCATGATGATGATGATGATGATGATGATGATGATGATGATGATGATGATGATAAGCCATGTTTTGAAACCCAGGACAACGGCAGCAGAGCGCATCAGGCTGGTTTAGTCCGTTTGTCGTTTGTTGGTTCGGCGATTTGGCGTTTGGGCTGATTTTTTTTGGAACCCTAAAAAAATGCCCTGAAACCGACATTGTTTCAGCTTTAGGGCATTGACTTAACAGGGGAATGATTCGTCACTCCCATCGCCCAATCTGGGCGACTGTGACACTCGAGCTCAGATTAGGGACTGTATGGAATGTATGGAACGCGAAACTCACCTTGAAATGGACATTTAAAGGGAAAACTACCAATTTCATCTGATTATACATCCAAAACTTTACCAAAGCTTCATGTCATTGGATTCTAGCCCTGAGTTTTTCGGAAAAAACATATCAATTTTTGCCATATGTTTTTCTAAAGATTGGGTTTTGGTGAACAAAAATAGGCCTGGAGTCAAAGAACCGGACCAACGATTTCGTGGAGATGAATTGATGGCAGCATTGAGACTTGGTTTGAAAAACCACAAACTGATCCCAAAAAATAATTCCTTGATAAGGTCGGCATAGGTTGGCTATTTTCTAGGAGTGGGCGGGTGTTTTTTTTGGGTGGGTGTAACCTAAGATTTCTATGATTGTTGTTGTCGTTGTCGTCCTTTTTTTTTTGAACCGCCCTTCCGGTTGTAGTTGGAAAGGAGCCATTTGATTTCATTTCATTTCATTTATGTGAACTGCTCCAGCTACAAGGAGGCCCACTAGACTCTAGACTAAAGAACCAATGAAACGACTGCCGAGGCCACTGCTGCGCAGTCATGCCGGGGTAACACGCCAGATCTTCCTCCGCTGGCAGATGGATGTTTTGGTGCACATCGCAGCAAGTTGAGGGGTGTGTGGGACCAGTGCAGGGGTTCAGGCACTTGGATACGATTTGGCAATTTGCATCATAAAATCCAATGTGGCGTTTTCCAGCATGCACTTCCATGCTGGTACCCTTGGTACCTTTCATATCCAGCCAGTGAGTTTTTCCGAGGCTTTGGTGCCTAGCCATGAAGCAATGTTGCAGAGCTTGCATCAGACATTTGGGTCCAAATTACACTCGCTGGTGCATTTCTGGTGGTGGTGGTGGTGCTGCTGCTGGTGGTGGTGCCGGTGCTGCTGGTGGTTAATTGGTGTGGATTCTTGCAGACCATGACCTGGCTTTTGTCAGCGTATGACTCAGGATTTGGGGCGACGTGGTGCTGTCACTTCTCACCCGTGTCACTTGCTTCTGGCTTTGTCAAGTCGATGTAGTGGTTTTGACTTAGATGGAAATCATTTCCCTTCAAAGTTGACGAAACTCAACGTATGGCAGAAGTTGACAGGAAATAAACCTCTTAGGGCAAGACTGAACTTGCGTGTGTGGGAGCTCATGATGCTGGCAGCTTTTCTGCACCATTTTCTTGCAGCCAAGGAGGAGAAGTTGAACTGGAAACTCCCTATGCCTTGCAGTTGAGGATTTTATGATCCACCAACATGTCAGGCAAGTCTTGGCCGTCTGGCGCTGTTTCACACCGACTTTGCTAGCAGAAAGTGCGCAAAGAGGGGTATAGATTGCAAAGCAATGGTGCCTGGGAGCAAAGTTCTTCCCATTTTTTGTCACAGCTGACATGAAACAAGCTTCAGCAGGGATCTTGGATCATAGGGCCATTGGATCTGGCCCCCCGAAAACAGTTTTCGGTTGTCCGTAAATGTGTGCTGTTAGTCCCAACAGATGTTGAGCAAACCTGCGCGAGGTCAGGATGTAAATCGATTGCTGGAGGTCATGCTATTTGCAGCCATCCTCCGGCACAAGCAGAGAACCTGACACAGCCGAAGACAGAGTCACAATAACTTCAAATTTGATTCCTGCTTGGTAGGGTGAACTTCTTTATATTCAACCACTATTTCTTGCACCTTCACCACCCCGCAAACCTTTCAATCAATTTGAGTGAACAACAACTTTCCATCAAAAAAACACGGAGCCTGAGCTCTTTTTTGTTTCAACTATATATATGTATATATATATATAAATTATACATCCCATGCTATTTTTTCCTGGGTTTCTCTTCTGGCAGCTGGCAGAGCCGACCGCCAATGGATTGGATGGCCTGATTGGGTTTCGGTGACTTGGACCTAATTGAGTGACTAAAAGTAGGGGATTTAAACTCTATATCCTTACAAAATGTGGGATTATTGTTGGAATACCTATTATTTATATAACTGGTTGGCCAGGACAGCTTTCATTTTTTTGTGGCTCAAACGCGTCAGGTTGAATGCAACCACTTGGTATTTCATGATTATTGTAGCATAGCAATCATCAAGGGTGGGTGTAGAGGTAGCTACCGCATTGAAGGAAGATATATTGACGCGCTCGATGCCCAGTGTTTTCTAAGATTGATTCGTTGTTGAGGGGAGTGTATCGAATCTGAATCGATGACCTCGCATCGCTTCTTCATGTGAAGGGAAGGTTTGTCCAGGTGGCTGAGCGTGGTTTGGAGAGAGGGAGAGAGAGAGTGAAACATGACTATGAACATAGCAGTGATGCTCAAATTGAGAACCATAGCAGTGAACCACTATGCTCTTCTATGCTTTTCGCACAAGTCACAGCATAGTGACCACACAGGCACGAACACAAAGAACAACAATCTGTGCATGATTCTGCATGATATCATATGTAGTTTTCCACGATATTTACAAATATCTACACATCCTATTGCTCGTGCACTCAGATAGTTACATCAGCTGCTAGGTGTGCCGGGCCTCCTTGAAGGGATGCTTGGTACTCTGGAAAAACTGAGTCCGCAGGCATCCGCAGAGATTTGTACCAAAACGGGATGGGTGAACTCACCTGAGTGATTGTTTGGTACCCAAAAATTTATGGTTGGAACCTGAAAATATCCCGTTCTTTGCTTTGTTCCTTGGGATGTTTTATTGCAGAGACATCATCGTATCATGTGAGAGATTCTAGAGGTCCTATAATTTTCCACTCGCTGTACAGGCCTATCATTCTCATGCCTAACGGATAGAAGTGGCCGTGGCAACACTGAAACATCAGCCACCCATTCCATGGCAACATGATTCATTGGGTGCTTGGGCAGGATCTCGTGGCACTCGGAGTCGTGGCTTTTGCGCTGGTGGCGTGCCTAGCTACTTGGCTTTGATGTGAAGTGGATGTAAAGTGGCGAAAGATCGAAAGATGGTGAGCAGAAGTACAAGTCTCATTTCGATTAGGGAAGTGTTGTTCGCATTTATTGATATTGGACTGACATGAAATATTTTAGGGATCCATACAGTTCATGGACAAAATCCTGCACCAATTTGATGTTGCTTATGAAAAAAATATCTCCAACAACAATCTACCGTTTACCGGGGCATTTTTTGGGTGCCCAAGCCCAAGCCCAGCTTCGATTCGATGGTGTCATCGGCGGGCAACGAAACTTCAGCTTTTCCAGGTGTGTTTTCCTTGCTATTTGGCCTTTGTCGCAGCGACTGGTTGTGGCCCAACTCGAGTGCAAAGTCGCCTGGTTTTTCGAAAAACAAAGGGCCTGGTGGATGGGATGGATCAACCACCGTGATCCCTTAATATTCCCTCAAAAAAGGCCTTATTTCTTGTGGGGGGGGGGTGTGGCATTGGGGGGTATCCTTGGATTTTTATGATGATGATGATGATGATGATGATGATGATGATGATGATGATGTTGTTGTTGTTGTTGTTGCTGTTGTTGCTGTTGCAGCACCTGTTGTAGCACCTGAACACTTGAGTGAAACAACCCGGAGCCAAGAGTCGGGCTGGAGGGTTTTTAGGAAGAAAAGAGACTTTGCACTTCAGATAGCTTTGGTTTTACTTCCTTTTGATTTAAGCTTTAAACAATTGTCGCTGCTTTAGTGGTGCTGCACTTGTCGTGTTTTTATTCTTTTCTGAGGTGTTTGCTCTTACATCCTGCGCTTACCCAAAAAACGGTCCAGGTTTAATTATCACCAGGCCAGCTTTGGTGAATGGAGGGAGAGAGAGAGAGAGATTGCAACGCATTTCGCTCGCGACACCATGTTTTGCAAGCACTTTTTGGTAGGAGTTCCTGCATGAGTTGCTACAACAAGATGATAAAATCTGGGCTGCAACATTTTCCCTACAAATTTCATCCTCTGAATTTCGTGAAATGTTCAGCCTCATTGTTGCCGCAGATTGTTCCTCATGTCTATTTGGGCAGAACCTTGGCTTTTGAAGGGTGCGAATGTCACAGTTCGCCCGTAAGAGTCCCAAATGAAGGATAAGGGTAGATATTAGGGGAGATGAAGAAGGTCATGATGAACATTTTTGACCTCATTACAATCTATGTAGAGGATCTTTGGCACAAAGGTGTGGCCAGGTGCATATTAAGTATCAAAAAGAAGTGCAAAACACCCACACCCGGCCTCAAAGCCTTTTTTTATTCCGCATTGCAAGGTTGCAGCATTTTAAGACCTCTGAAGCTGCAAATGAACATTTTGGTATTTTTTGCTCTTTGCCCTGATTCAAAAACTTCTATGTGTCCCATCATGGGCAGGAACATGATTCCCAAACATCCCCCGATGTGGTTGAGGCTTGCCCAGGACGATGCAGGACCTCAATGACTTGAAAAAGAAAGGGGTGGGAGCCATGGCATCTTGGACCAAAAATGTGTTGAGCCCAAAGAAACGAAGGGGCAAAAGTGTTGGAAACTACACAGAGATATTGAGACACACATACATACATGCATGCACGCACATACACAGACAAACACAGACACACACACACAGATATATATATATATATAAATCATATATCCGTATTCATTGCAACAAAAATATCAAACTGGATCTGTACCTACCAGTTTTCCAGCTTCTTCAAAATAATCATTCTTGATCCCCCCAACTAAAGCTCACTTTAGCCTCCCAAAAGGGTCCTCAAGCAACAAAAAATGGGTCTACTTTGAAGAACGCTGGAGGTTTTTCCGTTTTTCCATGGATTTTTTTGATGGAAAACTTCCCTGCTCAACCTCCAACCTGCCAACGATCTGAGGTCACCTTGAATGAGGCATGGGAAATGGAGCTCTCTAACCGCTTCGTGAGGCTCGAGCCAAGGGCAATAGGTGAAGGTTGACTGCATATGGTGGGGGTGGGAACAAACATGGGAAAGGTGCTCAGACTTCAGAAGAAAATATAAATACAACTGAGATATGTTGAGATGTCCTTAGTAACTTAGTATGATGGAAAAAACTTGGCTGTTTCACACTCAGAGGGAGACACATGATAGCACCACCAGATGGCAATGCTGCAATGTATATAGATGATATACTTAAGAGGATGGGTCCAGGCCAATCGGTGCTGCCAGGGACGATTGCGGTATGCAACATTTGCATTTGCCCACACCCGACTTCTTTGCACCCAAGCAGGAGGATATCCAGGCGCTGGGTTTCCATAATGCAGCTTGAAAACATGGTTTCACCCAGCTCTGTTTGACGTTTCAGTTACCGTTTTTTCCAGGCTGCGGTTCAGTTCATCACGCAATTTGTCAGCAGAGGCCGGCGCGAGGGAGGTGTCAAGCTTGGTTTGTGATATCAATCACACTACTTAGCAGCATGGGGTATCTCGTTCTGCCCAAACATTGATATGCGAAGTGGGTTTCTGCGACTGTCTCCAATATCTTTGCATGGAGGCATTGGCGTGTATGTGCACTGCAATGGAGGGAAGGGCCGGAGTGCCGTGTGTGTGATTTGCTATCTTGCTCGAATCTTGGCTGCAGTTTGGTTTGAAGGAGTTGGCGTCAGTGGAGACAAGACTGTGCAGGGAAACACGGCCCCCCAGCCATGGCAATTGGAACCCCAATCATGCGATTCTGGATGGAGATAAATGGAGATGATTAATATATAATCTATATTTTTCCTCGAGCATGGGTAAAATTTGGAAGTTTGTAGATATTCTGCTTCCATTGGAGGTTTCCATGCGGAAACGCCAACACCGGAGAAGGCCTATGATCATGTGAGCTCGAAACGACGCATCGCCCCTGGGCAAAAGGGGATCCTGGCTGAAAATGGTCTATGTTCATTTTAATAACTTGAAAAATCATTAGGGATCGTTGAATGCTGACTTGACAAACGTTCTATTCTGCTCAAGGGGAACAACACGCAATGGAGGCACTTGGTCGGTGTATACGTCACAATCGTCACAGTTTCACTGTGTTATTGGCGATTACTGTAGTTCCGTTTGGTTTCCTCAACCACCCTTCTGCCATGATGCATGTTATTAATTCGCAATCAATGCTAGACTGTATAATTGATAGTTGGTGTTTTGCATCAACCATAGCTTATGGTAAACCGAAATGGGATTCTCGAAAACGGACGCCACTGCCCCTGAAGTCTTTCGGTGGGATTTTTGCGTCGGTGACTCATTTAAAGTTGGACTTTCGTCGGCACAAGAATCAGTGGTTTGTTCTTTTGAGACATCTCCAAGATTCTCCAAGGGTGTTGATGTGAGTTCTTCCTATGATAAGTCCCAGCTTTGTATCAGATGTGTCTATGACGTGTCTTCATTTCATTGAAGAACACCAAGTGAAGAACAAGTTTCACCTGGATCCATCCATGAGATCACATGGCTTCATGATGAACAACTCTCAGTTTCGGTGCGTGCAAGAGCAGCATACTAGATCATGAGTTTACCATCACCATGGTACCAAGGCTTCAATGCGAGGATGTTGTGGTCTTCACAAGCAGCTGCTTGGATGTTTTACTTTTTAAAATTTTAATTTTATGATGCCAGTTTTGGTTGCTGATTCATTTCATGGACGCGGATCTGTAGTGGAGAAGCCATGGAATGTAGCACAAAGCGGGTGCTCTTGTGCAATTTCCCGAGGTGGAGGGCCGTGAAGCGTTTCTGCCGCAGCTTTACGCGGTTGGGGGATGTTTTTTTTGTGTGGCTTTCTGGCTAATTGGGTGGTGTTGAAGGGCTTGGCCGAAGGGTTGGATTTGGTGATCTCCCTGAAACCTCGGCCTGGTCGCAGGAAAAGCCGGAAAGAAGCCTTCCCTGCAAGCGACGCGCCGACGACGCTTCCAAGCCCAAATGTGGAGGTCAGTGCATCCAGCGGATCTAGTGGATCTGTGCGCAATGTGGCCACCACGGAGCGCAACGACGTGATGGGCAGCAAGATTCATGCAAATTCCAGCAGCAGCTCGGATTGTGTCTGGGGAGGTGATGGAGAGAGGGTGCCCACATAAGGGGAGCTGCACTTGGAAACCGAGTATGGTTGGGCAATATGGGGGTGATGAAGCTGTTCCTGGATGTCCGGCCATCGCAACAAAGCACAAGACAGAATGAGAGTTGGAACTTGGCACGACCAGGAAAATAAACATCGTGACCATCCCTGGTGGATCCGGCATCCTTTTGAATCTTAATATACGCTCCCGGACATGGATAGACATATGCTGTGTATATATATATATATACATACAGACATACCACCCCCAAGAATCACCAGGACATGTAGAGAATAAGACTTTTTGTGGCACCTTTGTGCCACAGACCCGGTGCCAGCGTTACACCAGGTCCGTTAGTCATTGCAAAGCCCCAAGTCAAGGATGCAGCATCTCAGGTTACCAGGGCGTGTGTGGTGGGGGGGGGAGAAGAGTTGTGAAGGTTTATATTAAAGGCTGATTTTTATAGTGTCAAAAGTGAAGGGATTTAGATAAAATCATGTCTTGACATGGAAGGACTACGAGTTTTGTTTTGTATGAGTCGGAGGAAACCTGCTAAGGGAAACAGGATGGAGATCTTTTTGAATGATGTAATGCCTGCTTGGATAATATGGGCTGGAATGTCCAAAGGTTTGTTCAGCTTATGTGATGAAAAGAGAGGTGTGCTGCTCATCTACTTATTAAATAACAAATCATCCTTAGGGCCTAAGGCTGATGCAGGCTGTTTTTTGCTTCCCCAAACCGTTTTTTACTCGACTGCGTATGGCTGCACATTAAAATCTCCATGTTTTGATTTCCCACTTGCTCCCTGAAAGGCTAGTTTCGCACAATTCAGTGAGGGGTTACTTGGCAAGCAGAGAAACAGCGGGGCCATGTATCGGTGTTTTGGCGGGGTTCAAGGGTACCGTGTTTTCCTACACCCCTGGAAAATTAACGGCTGGAAGCCAAAAATGGCGGTTTGGTTCAGAGGGATTTTCCTTTTCAATTGGGGTGATTCTTAGGTGAAGCATGTTGATGTTTGGGCGGTTAGATTCCGATTGACGAATCCGAAAAAACCCTGAAGGATGGGATGGGAAGAAATCTTGGTGGTGGCAACTCAAATATTTTTATTGTTTTCACCCCTAATTATTGGGGGAAGATGAAAACTCATTTTTGACCTGCGCATATTTTTTCAGATGGGTTGAAACGACCAAAACCACCAACGAGAAATCCCTGCGAAGTGGTCAGCACCTTTGTGACGACCATCCAATCCGCCAAAAAGGACTCCGGAGCCACAAAAGTTGCCTTTCGTGCCTGAGAGCGACACTTGTAAAGGTGCCAATGATGATTGGTGAGATATGTTGGGATTGGCGCGATACCGCAATTTTTGGAATATGTCTTCTCTTCAAACAATTTAAAAAGGTAGTTTGTAAAAGGAATCTATCGGGGTGATTTTTCTGAAGCTTCGGGACAGATGTTTCGGTTTTGACTTGTTTTTCCGTATTTTTTTTGGTAAAGCACCACTACCTTATTGGGGGAAGATATGGCCATAATGAGGCTTGAAAGGACCTCTCTCTCCGTTGCACCGCAGGTGACGTTGCTGTTCCGGTGTGGCAGCTCAGGGGCTTATCAATCTCCAGCTGACTTGGGTTGGGTTGGTGGAAAGCTACTGGTACAACGACCTGGATTTTTTCACATCAAATGGGTTCGCGGCGTGTCCAGGACACGCATGTAACCATCGCGGCGCCCATCCCAGAGCCAATGATGGATCCAAGGGCTCCAGGGGATGTGCGATTCTTAGTTGAGGAAGATGGTGATTCGACCAGTGGAGGATTCCTTGGAGAGGAGAGACAACATGATCTGCCCACATCTTCCCAACTCGAGAAGTCCTTACAACCTTGTTGCTCTGGTCTGGATCCTTCAGGTCCATGAAGATTACCAGGAGGACCTGGAGTATGAGAGTTCAGACTCCGATGAGGCTGGGCTGGGGTGTTTGGGTGGCTGGGTTTTGGATTTCGGTTCCGCCACCGCGGCAACTCAAGGAGCCTCCACTGCTTGAGTAGATGTTGCTGGTGGCGGGTCCCCTCCTTGGTGGTTCGGAGACCCACTGGAGGTGGAAAAAAAACACCACCTTTTTTTTTTTGGGTCTTTCCTGAAATGCCTTCTTAGTGAAGGACAAAAAAGGACAAAATGGCTGGCATGCAAAAAAGATGAATCTTATTTAAAGATATTTAAAGGTCGTAGGAAAAAAACAGCAGCAACAAGAGAATGGTCTCCGGCTGCAAGCCAGCATATTTGACACTTCGCAGCCTGACACTTCATCGCTGTCAATGACAGAACTTTGGACGTGTTGACTGCGCTGCTTTTTTACCGGTTGGCACGATTGGATGTTCCATCTAAAGGTGTGGTCAATGACTGGGATATGGCTTTGTTTAGCATGCTCATATGTGATGCTAGATCTAGAGCCGACAAAGATTCTGATGTAGCATCCTGGCAGAAACTTGGTCGCTCGTTGCATGCCTCAAATGGCGCGTTTCCTGGTGCGCTCAGTGGGGACGTTTTGGCAACCAGAGTTCAAATGGCCATGTTTTGATGACCTCAAATGGTTGTTCGAATCTCAAATCCACATGGATCCACTGAATCAGTGGAAAGGTGGCAGTGGGGATTCCATGCCATGTGGCCTTTCAAAGCCACGTTATGAAAGCCACCGGTGCTGTCCCTTTGGTCAAGCCACTTGGGATGGTAGTGGGAAGAAAGATTTCCTGAGATTTGCCGGCCGTGAGGGGTGACGGGTGGAGTGCTTGCGCTGATAGTTTTGCATGGATTAGTTCAAAATGCTTCGGAGATGGAATGCTTTCTCTGTTCTTTGGAGATAAGTGAGATACATGGAACTGCGAAATATCAAAATCGATGCTGTAAATGAGTAAATCCTGCATCATCCATCCAGAATCCATTCACACACGCATACCACAGATGCATACATGATGCATACACTGAGTGCTTGCGTTTGTTCTATGCCAATGCCTTCCTTGATCGCTCACAGATCCCTCACCCTCCCAACAAAAGAGCTCCTACCGCCGTCGGTGCCAACTAAGAAAAAGGGCGGTCCGCCAACAGGTAGCCATTCATGGCTGCAGCAATTCAAAGACTAACACAAACTGGAAGAAATCTCAACCCCAAAATCGAGATTTTACATGGATGATGGGATATGATATGGATTGACTTGGATAGAGAATGAAATTTGTCTTGACTTCGTTGTTAGGCAATTCATATAAATATAGTAGAAAGCAACCAGATGTCTACCTGAACTCACCAGTACAATTACAAAAACCAACTACAATATAATATCCATTGCATATAGATATAGACTATCTCTGTACAATGGTATGACGTGTAAAGTGAAATAGAGATACGTATATTCTTGGAATCCCTTGTAAAATCGCTGAATGCGTGAACGTTTTCCTAGATTTACTGGAATTTTTGGACCAGTGAGTGAAGCAAATGCCATCGGATGGGTAACAACTTGCAGCTGGGGCTCCAGATTCTTTCAGTTTGGGTAACAGCATTGATGTTTAGATGGTAACATGGTACGCAGCAAGTAGATCACAAGGATGTTGATGAAAACCCCCCACTTCATTGGCTTTTTCCCAGTTGACACCCGCATCATTCCAGTTATCATGAAATCGCATTGGTAGATAACTCCCCCTGTTGAAATATGGAGTATATATTCTAGTCCATCATTAAGGTCGTACCTCATTAGCCAGGATTTCGGCGTGACTCTCTCCAGGCTCAAGATCTGTCACAAAGACAGAAGATTGAAGAGATTCAAAGATGGTGGGTCCTGATCTGGAGATTTGGAAAGAAACTAACAATAGCAACATCTATAGCATAAAGTCTGCATGAATTTCTTGAGAACTTGAAGTTTGATTAAATTTCAACTCTTGTTGGAATTTCACACCCTTGAGAGTTAGTTTGAGCTTACAATCTGGCAAAATTGAGATGTAAGATACTCTGGGCTATGGCCCTTTGCCATTCGGCATCCACATCAGCCACTTCACCACACGGCTTTGGCACGTTGTTTTTTTTCTCCTTGCTTCCCGGCTGACTCCGCCCATGGAAGCACCGCCTGGTCGATGGCATGTGGGCACTCTCAGCATTCATCGAGCGAGGATTTGTTGTTCCTTATCCCTAGAAACTAGTATCTGTATAATATACGCTTCAGAGTCTAGCTCCTTGTCATTTCTGGGCCTACAGGGCCTGAGTCTAGCTTCTGTCCCAACCCCCCGGTTCCTCAAAAGACAAGCCTTGGTGCATCAACATTGAAGCTTAGCTTCATTGCATGTGTTTTCGGCCACTCACCAGAATTTGTTGTGGCAGTTGGATGATTCCAAATCAATTGCGAAAAAAGCGTTGTTTCACCATTTTCATCCATTCAAAGTCGTTTTGCATTTCCAGAAGTGTTTTGTTTGTGGAACAAATTGCAGCTCCTTCGCAGATTGTCACCTAAGGATTCAGTGCCCGGACCCTATGAGATCCTTGGGCTCAGCCATCGCTATCGTTTTTGGTCGAATAGGGACCCCTCGTAAAGCCCCCCAACAAAAAAAAACTGGTGAAGATTGGGGGGCAGTTTCGAAAAAGCCGGTGACCAGCATCTTACCACAAACCGTTTTATAAACTAAGGAGTTGGCACGTTTCCCGAGTTGGGGTTTCCCAAGTCTGGCGGGAAGTTTTGTGTTAAATATCCAATGGAAATTGTGGAGGGTGGAGTTCGGGGGTTTGTGTGAAATGGGTTGGCATTGATTTTTATTCAATTCGTTTTGCATTCCTTTTTTTGTTTTTGGGTGACTATGTGAAAAGCTGGCATTGGCAACCTTTAATTCAACTATTTCACTTAAGTCACTCTGACCGTGGGATCAGGATCTTACCATCTCTAGGGTCCAGGTGCTTTCAGCTTCGACATGCCACTTATATTTGCATTCGCTGTTGCTGACCGAGCTTTACATGAGGCATTTTTTTTTGCACAAGAAGATGTTCAGTCAAGCAAATTTTCTTTAAAAGGTAGTTGATGTAGGGAATCCACCTTCGAGGACATCCAGTTTGAGTAATTAATTACGGTATAGATACTTTTTTACACTGCGGCGACAGTCTATATATATTTATATATATAGACAAGAAATTTGACTAGACTGCATCGTTTTTCAGCATGAGATCTGCCTCCTTTTGGACAAAAGATGTGGTGTCAGGCGCAATACGCCACTGACAATTCAGGCATGAGGGGCCTCTGAAACAACCTGTACATTGGACGTCAAAAAAGCATCAACAAAAATGAATCTGCTGGAATTGGTCGGTCCTTTTTTTTTGAAAAAGACTTCTACTACCCTGTGAAGCAACACAACTTTTCCTATCCAGATCTTATGAGAACCCAGGAGTCAAACAAAAGATTCTCACCCTGGCTTTGGCAGGCTACACTTGGGCCGCAGCCTTGGAATGGTGACCAAACACCAATGACCTCACATCATGACAAGGATATTTTTTTGGTCCACCTATCTGTTCGATCTATCTGTCTATCTATCTATCGATCGATCTATCTGTGGATTTGTCTATCTATCTGTTCGATTTATCTGTGGATTTGTCTATCTATCTGTTCGATCTATCTGTGGATTTGTCTATCTATCTGTTCGATCTATCTGTGGATTTGTCTGTCTATCTGTCTATCGATCGATCTATCTGTGGATTTGTCTATCTATCTATCCATCTATCCATCTATCTATCTATCTATCTATCGATCGATCTGTCTATCTGTCTGTCTGTCTGTCTGTCTGTCTATCTATCTATCTATCTGTCTGTCTGTCTATCT
>DF240999.1:67165-84898 GCA_000507305.1 Breviolum minutum Mf 1.05b.01
TTTTTTTGCCTAATTTCAGCTTCATTTTTGGCAATATGTCAGATTCATGTAGGTTTCATGGCCCTTTCATGGCAGTTTCATG
This sequence comes from Breviolum minutum Mf 1.05b.01, assembly GCA_000507305.1. Taxonomy (NCBI): domain Eukaryota; class Dinophyceae; order Suessiales; family Symbiodiniaceae; genus Breviolum; species Breviolum minutum. The sequence continues at coordinate 67,248 of DF240999.1, forward strand.
GCGCTTTCTTCCTTCTGATGTTTATTGTTTTTCCAAACAGTTTCATGGCACTTGCATGGCAGATTCATGGCAGATTCATGGCACTTTCATGGCGCTTTCATGGCACTTTCGTGGCACTTTCCTAGCACTTTTTCCTTTGGGCATGTTTGGATTTGCCATGAAAATGCCATGAAAGTGCCATGAATCTGCCAAACCTGTGTGAAACTTACATGTCAGATTCATGTCCATTTGTTTCTGTCTATTTCTGTCTATTTGTCGTCAGTAATTTTTTTGATGTTATTTTCATTGATGGTTTTTGAGGTTCAGGTTGATCAATTTTTTCTGGGGTTTTCTTTGATCAAAATATAGGGTTATAAGGAACACCCAAACCACCAACCCAAACCCACAGCTAGTGTTTAGTTGGGCCTCATGTGAGGTGCCAGGTGTGTGAAATTTGTTGACCCCGTCGACCCAGGACCCCTGCGATCCCCGCGACGCGCAGAGTTGTCGGAAGGCCATACTGTAATATTTTTCGGAGAAGGTATTTCTTATGTTAGCCATATTGTTATCGTTGTCATCATGGAAAAGATAGAGCTGATGAAAGGAGGACAGACACACTCACATTTTATCTAGATGTTACTATGTAACATGTACGCTTAAAACAAACGTATACCTACAATGCCAGATAAGCTTCTTGACCCGATGCAACCCTGACTTCCAGCTGTTTCTTGCAGGGCTGATCTCGTTCGCTTCCGTTGCAGGCTGCCAAGAAACAGAAGGGGCCTCTGCACCACCGACACTTGGTTGCTTTCGCGGTGCCAAGTGTTTTTTAAACCTTGACATCGGCGATCTTAGTGGTTTTGGGTAAGCTGTACAAATACCATTAAATGGTTTGAAAATACACTGACCATCTTGAAAATCACAAGAACATGGAAGGCGAGAAGCATAGCAGTTGGGGTTGCGGGTTGCCACAGAAATCGAACTTCGATATCCTTAGTATATCCTTGAAGTCCCCCCCTGCAGGGAAGCTTGCGACCTTCAAACATCAGTGCTACTATGGATTTGGATGATGAATGAACAAATGGATAGAAAATGGATACCCAATGTATTCCCCAAACTACCAAAGTTGGGTTAGACTTGGACTTCGTATCAACGACCAAAACGGAGCAAAGCGGAATTCCGGGGATTTTTTTTTCGATTCGTGGCGGAAGGTCTACAGCCACTGCGCCGGCAGCGGTTGTTGGGAAGCCCAAGTGGTGGGTGGTTTCTGGAAGAGCAAGGGTCAGAATACTGACGACGTTGACTAGGTGGTTTGATTTTTTTAAAATTTTATACCCTGATTTGTGGCGAGAAAAGTCCAATTTGACTAATACTTTTCGGGCTCCCGATTTTTTGGGAAAGATGATCCAATTTGACGAGCATACTTTTCAAGTGGGCTGAAACCACCAACTAGTTGAAATTCTTGAAGCATGGGTAAGTTATGATCACCAAGTGTTTGCCCCGAAGGGAATTTCCCGAACCCGAGCTGTTTCTGGCCATGGTGGATTTGAAAGCCAGTTGGCCAGTTGGGGGTAGGCGAGCTTGTTCGGCTGACATGTGGAAAGTCGGGCTTGAAAAAATGATGAACAAGCAACCAGGACTGCTGCAAGAAGCAGAAAACTGTATTGAATTTGTCCAACTGGTCAGTATACCAGAAATATGTGCCGCAATTAATAGTGGGCAGTGGCAAGTTGTTTATTTTCTTGATCCCAAATTTTAAATGATGGATTTTTTCAATGCTAGTGATTTGGAGGAAATCCTGTGTGTGGGGGCACCACCACCCTGCTTTTTGCCAGTCACTAGGTTGCCACTGTAGATGCGTCAGTACATGTGGCGCCGATGGTGCCCCAGCTGTCAGGCACCGTATTGAAAATCATCGAACACAGTCAAACCCCCTTCCACCAAAAAATATGTAAAACGCAATTTCTAGCATGTAAACCTATCAAAATAAAATGAATGAGATGAACAACAGTTTTTACCTTGATTATTATTTTCCATTGCTTTGGAACATCAACAAGCACCGTCAATTTTCTACCTTATTTGAAATGTGTATCTGCATTGTAAAAGATAAAACTAGTCCTTACCACGGTCATGAATTATTTCATCAAGCAAATTCATGGACCTTAGCTGAGAAATTAGATTGTAAGAGATGAAACAATCCTTGACTGAACTTATCATAGAACAATTTGTTATGTTTGCACTTGTGTGCATAGGAACATGGGGCATGCAAGCTAACATCGGATTTTAGGTTCAAGTGATTTCTTGGAAGAAATCTGATTTTGGTGGTCCTGATTTGGATCCACTTTTGACCCGATGCCAGCCCTTGCTCCTCACGACCATGAAGCAATGACGGCTGGTGCTCGGCGGTGGTTGCAGCAGCATCCAGGTGTTCCAGCTGGTAAGATCGACAGGCTTCGTCGACTGGTGGAACCCGATGCTCGCAGTGCATTCTCAGTTCTCACAATGGTGGCTATGCGAGCTCGTCTGGGGGTTCTCGGGGGATGCGTCCCAGAACCTTGCAACAGATGTGGTGAATGGACCCATGCATACTGTGAGGCATGCCATCTTGACCTTGGACCGCCACGAGCAATGTGCACTACATGTGACGCAGCGCGGCTGGTATGTCATGTATGTCAAGGTCAAGGTCGTTCATGGGAACTTGGACGTGCAGAACATGAAGCAAGGCTTGGGCGACAGGACGTCTTGGAAGTCAACGGGTTCCATGATGAGATGGGTGTCTACGTAGAATGCCGACCACCACTTCAGATCGATATTCATGACCTTGAGCCAGGCATGGACGGGATCATTTACACCCAGGAGCTTATGGATCGCATTCAGTCCGCTGTGGATGCTCGCAATGGCCGCTGATGGACGATGAGTACTTGTCGCAAGCATCTCAAGGGTTTTTTGAACGGATGGCTTACAGGAAGCTATCTTGGGCATGAAGGCCCTCGCTCAGATCACTCCTGTGGTCCAAAACAGTGCGCAGTCGTCTCTCAGTTTCGCATAATTGATGTGTTTCGGGCTCATCGCCCACGTTTTCTTTTCATGTGGAAAATTTTTGGTGTTAGGTTTGTTTTCATTTCCCCTTTTCAGATTCGGTGAGCTGCTTGCTGATTTCATTCGTTAGGTTCATGTCGTGTTTTGTTTTTCATGGCATGCCAACCTTCTAGCCACAGACATTGGACATGACAGTCTTGCATGATTGAAATTTTTGGGCGAGACCACCCACCTTTTCCAGCAGTTGTCAATTTGGAATTCGCCGTGAGACTGGCACAAATGCCCGGGTTAGACAGGATCTGGGAAGCGTTGAGGCAGACTGGTACGACCAGACATGCCCAACTGATTCTCAAGCACAACGCTTGCAACACCGAATCTTTGGTGGGTTTGTCACGTAGCCTCATAGAGGATGGTATGCCTAAGGGCGACTTAGAGGTCCTCCTGGCATGGCTGACTCCTGCACCATCTAAACCGATCACTGGCAGATCGGATCACCCAGTGTTGTGGCAGCCGGAGTCGTTGGCAGGCTCCCGAGCATCATTCACCCTTGCCCTGCAGGCGGCAGAGCCCAATCAAAGAAAGCGATCTTTGGAGGATTTGGAACGTGACGTGCTGGCCCAATCCACCCGACCTTCTCAAGAATCTAGGGTCAGAACGTTCCTGGCCATTTGCACTGCATGGGAAGTGGTGCCGTTCCCACTCACACCGGAGTGTGTGAAGGCGGTGGGTGCATCTTTGAAAGCCGGCCGGTACAGGTCGTCACACTTGTACTTTCAGGCTGCTATCAACCACCAGATTAGGAGATATGGTCTTACAGTGGAGCCCTTCATTCGAGCTCTCATCAAGGACGTCAATCGATCGGTGAAGAGAGGATTGGGCCCTGCACGATTGAAGGCTGGTTTCAGCATTTTCTCCATCGCCACTTTGGTTGACCCAGATGATTCTACCGCTTTCACATTTGAGAAGGTGTCCCACATGGCAGACTTGATCATCATTGCATCTTGGTTCATGATGAGGGAACTGGAGATTTCAAGTGCACGGGACTCCTACCTGAGTCTACAAGGCAATGAGGTGACCATGATGATTGATTCCATTGCACAAAACTAGCATTCAGGCCTCTTTTGACATCGAGGACCCTTTTGTGTGCATGCTCAGTCCAACTGAGCCCTTTGTGCCCATGGCACGCAGCCACCGGAGAGCTGGAGCATACTTCCCGTTGTTCCCGGGCAATGACGGTCAGACAGTGTCCAAGTATAAGATGAATATCCACATCAGAGCGGCACTCACCACTGCCGGAGTTGCGACCACGCAGGTGGATGCCAATGGGATATCGCACGAGCTCTATGGAGGTCACAGCATGAGGGTCTCGGGTGCACAGTTCCTTTCTGCTTCGGGGGTCGAGTTGGCCCTGATTCAATTACTGGGCAGATGGAGCAGTAACGCCATAGAGAGATACACCCAGGACGCTGCATTGACCATAGTGCCACAGATTTCTCAGCAAGTTATTCGTGGCTCTGACCCTCCACAAACGGCAATTCCTCCGAGGGCATTTTCTTCATCGGAGCAGACGACACAAGTAGTCAATCCAGGGTCTTTGGTGCCAACGTCCGGAGTGACGTCTTCATCAACCAAACAATTGGATGAACGTCTCATCCCCATGCAGAAGCAGTTGGACGCCTTGAAAATTTCGATTGCCAGCTTGAAGGCGGCAGTTCGACCTCCGGATGAGGTCCTCATCATCAGACCTCGACGGCAGGTAGTCCATCGGGGGGTAACAGATGAAAAAGCCAACAACCCCCGTACACAGTGTGGGTGGTCTTACGGCGTTAGCCGTTTCTTTCGTATCCAGGCCTTGGTAGAACCATTTAGGCCATGTGCCAAGTGCTTCCATGACACGGAAGCCATTGACAGTGATCCCGATTCGGAGGGTGATTCCTCCTCTTCCGGCTCGACCGGCTCACACTCGTCCGATTGAGAAGGGCAAAAAGGCAGCAGTCCACCAGAGGTGACCACCAGTCTCGTGGTTTTTCGTTGCATTCACTTTTCGAAGACTTTAGGTGTGATTTCCTTTTCGTTTTCTGATTCAGTTGTGCATTCCTTTGCATTTTGAGGTTGTTTCCACGTACATGTCGGTTGTGCACTTGCAGTCTCATGCCCATGTTAACATGTCACATCACTCATTTCTGATGTTTCGGCGATTTCTTGCGGTTGAGATTCAAAACATCCATACTCCAGACTGCGGCTCGAAGCCACCATTGGCCATGAGGGTCATTTCCCGGCTCGAAGACCTCGCTGATGAGGCGGCGGCTGGCACAGAGCTACGCAGGTACTTGGAGTGCAGGGGCATTCGAACTGTGCCTACGTTAGCTTTGATGGCTTCGTCTGAAACCGAGCTGGCTCAGACTTTGATTGAGCCTTTGCTGGCAGGGTGGAAGATCAATGACTCAGACTATATCAGACTCCCAGTAGATGAACAACCGATTGCAAGAGCCATCATCACACACATGTGGATGCTAGCAAGACAGTCGTGGCAGGCTTCCATGGCAACGTCGGTGGCGATTGCAACACCTCCCCCTGCTTCGGGGACACCGACGGCTACCACACCGGCCGTTGACAAGATTCCCAAGACGCTTCCTGCAGGCGTGTGGATGTCACTGGTCAAATCCTACAACGCAATCCAACTGAATGGCAGAGATCGTGCCTTTCCAGTGGCCGAGTTGCTGGGATCGGAGTGCGTGGTAGCACGCATGTGGCATGAACACAACGTGTCTAAGTTGTACACCCCGGTGGGGCTGGGTGAGATCATCCAACGGCGGTCTTTCACCGCATCAGGTGACGTGAACCCGTTGGCAAAGAAGTTCAAAGAAGTCGGCTTCGCTTAGCCTTGACGAGGAGAACCAACTCATCCAGGCAGACGACCCGGAGTGGTCACCCAAATCCCTTCTGGCCATCATTGACGGGGGTGGGCCATGATTTTGACTCAATGGGGAGAAGAACATTTGGTGCAAGAGTACACTAACTGGATGATCCAGCGGGCTCGCTCCCGTCCTGCGAAGATCGAGCAGTTTCTGACTTACTGGACCTCAGCCTCATGGACTTTGGCCATGGCACTTCGCACAGGCAAGACATTTGCTGAAGCTTCATCGGCAGTGATGGCCGACCTCGACAAGTTCACGGAGCACACGGCCAAAGAACCCGTGAACCCCAAGACCAAACAACCTCTGGTGGAAGATCCCAAGGGCAAAGGAAAGTGGGGGCCTGGCAGAAACAAAGGATCCAAAGGTGACAAGAACAAAGGTCCCAGCAGATATGCTTCCTACGGCAAAAGTGATCGCTGGTATCAAGACTCTGGTTCTCATTGGCATGGAGCTCCCTATTGGCAGCGAGCAGGCAACCCCAACAGACAAGGGTCACATCAGGACTCGTGGTCTTGGGATAAAAATCCACCAAAGTAGGGACAGCTCGGGGCCGCAGGTTCCGAACACTACCCTGCGGTACCCGACACATATGACAGTTCGGCTTTGGAACCATTATCACCTACCATTGGAGTGCAGAGCCACCAGACCATCGTGCTATCCTTTTTCGATGGCATCGGCACTGGACTATGGGCGTTGCAGACTTTGATTGGGGTACCGCTTTTGGCTTTGTCCTGGGAGATAGATGAGGAGTGCTGTGCCGTACTCCGCCATCACTACCCAGCCCTACAACAACGAGGAGACTTCATGCAGGATGATCCCAAGGAGGTCGCAGCTTTGATCAGACGTCATGACCCACATCAATGCTGTCGTATCTTAGTGCTCTCGGCTCCACCTTGCCCCGACTTCTCTGTAATCAACGAAGATGGGCCTGGGTCTCCAAGGCCAAGAGGGATCTAAATTCACCAAGTTTGGCGACTTCATGGAGAGACTGGAGCAGGAACTGGATGGATGGCACGTGGACTTGCTGTGCGAGAATGTGGTCATGCAGAAGCCCGATGAGGTGCAATTCGTGTCCAGCAAACTCAAGGCACAACCCGTGGCTGTGGATGCGTCAGACCTTGGCATCATAAACCGCCCAAGACTTTGGTGGACTCGGTTGGCATGGAAGGATCTATGGACCAACCCCTTCACAAAGCAGCCTTTCAGATGGGGATCATTGCAGAAACTTCCACGGCTCTTCATGGACCTACCATGGATGGAATCCCATCATCTAGACCTTGAGGGTCTCACGCTACCGTGTCGAGTAGCCAAACACGAGTGTAGACTCCCTTGTATGACAACTCCGGCCCCCTCGTCTGAGGGACGCCCTCCACCGAAGAAGCTTCGAGGCAAGATGAGACCAGACACAAAGCAACGATGGCTCAATGATTCCAGGACCTTCGCCCCATGGCACTATGACGAAGAACACATGCTGCGAGATTCACAAGGCACACTGACTTTACCGACCATACGCATCAAGGAGCAACTGCAGGGACTTCCACCACGCTTCACAGCAGTTGGTGACCTCCCTTTGAGATCCAGACATCGTATGCTTGGGAATGCATGGAATTGCACAGTGGCCAAGTTTCTTTTGACTCTGATTCTTCTTTATGGACAAGCAGCACCAGTGACATCAAGGCATCTTCCAAATCAACCGCGACAGACGGCGCTTCAGCTGGTGATGACTTTGGCTGCAGCGGAACCCCATGGTATGGGGCCTGTACAAGACGTGCATTCCCATCTTCCTCTCCCACCATGCGACACTATGTGGGACCATTGGTTAGCAGCACATCAGGCACCACACCCTCTTTTCTGTCCACCACGGGTGGAGTCTGGGGTGCAACAGATCCTCAACAAGATCAAGCAATTTGGTGGGGATCTATGCAGACTTCGTCACGAGATAGTTGACGAGGTGGCAGCCCTGATGGAAGACTTTGAAGACACTACCTCATCATGGTTTGCAGCTCTACCTGAACACATTCAGATGGTGTACTCTCAAGGTGGTAGAGGTCCCATAACTCAGGTGCCTCTGTTCCTTCACCTCCTGCAGTGTTGCAACTTCCATGGGATGGATGACCTACGTGAAGATCTGACTTGTGGTTTTCCTCTGACAGGGGCACAACATCACGGTCCGGGTTGGTCACCTCGAAAGGACGATCGGTATGCACATCCAATCTCCCAGGAAGCTTTCAAGAACTTGAATAGTGCATACATCCAGCAGAAGATAGCACGACGTCCAATAGATCCACATTGGGAGTCACTCCTCGATGAACTCTTGAAGGAAAAGGCAGAGGGCAGAATTACTGGTCCACATCGAGCTCCTGACCACTGGAAGCACTCTTTCGTCGGTGTCCCGGGTCATCCCATGGAACCAGCTCCCACTGATACAGTGTTGGCTGCAGTGTGCTTTTCGGTGCAGCAAAGCGACAAAATACGTCGTTGTGAGGACTTCAGGCGAAGCTTCCACAATAGCACATTAGAGACCCATGATGTGCCGACCCACCACACGGTGGACTCCTATATCCACATGTGTCGCCACTTTGGTCTTGCAGCAGAACCTTCATCGCTTTGGACTCACGATTTGGATGCGGCGTATCGCCAATTTCCTGTCAAAGATCGCTCTGTGGCATATACCATTCTATTTACGCCAAGTGGCGCGACGCTTTGGTGCCACACGGCACTTTGCTTCGGAGCATCAGCCTCGGTTTGGGCCTTCAATAGATGTGCCGACTCCTTGCAATATTTAGCTCGCAAGATCCTATTGGGCCCCGGTGCACCATTTTGTCGACGACTTTGGGGCCGTCGAGAGCAACGCCTGTGCCATGAGTGGATTTCAAAGCTTCCAGCTTCTTTTTGGGAATTTGGGCCTCAAGATGAAGGAGAAAAAGGCATGTGAGCCAAAAGCGACTCAAAAGCTTTTGGGTGTCATTGTTGCTATCGAAGACCACCAAGTTTCTCTCCGAGTTTGTCCCGACCGTCTCTGCAAGCTTCAAACTCAGATTGATGGTGTGCTCAGGGAGAACCGCCTTAGCCCACCAGAAGCTCAACGACTTGCTGGCAAATTGGTCTTCCTACAGACAACGTCCTTTGGCAACTGTGGTCGAGCCTTGACACAACCTGTTTATGCTCGAGCACATGGCTTGGGTATGGACATGGATCATGAGAAGCTCAACTACCCTTTGCGATCTGCACTGATGACCCTGCAGAAACTCTTATTGGATATGAAACCTCGGGTGGTCCCTTTTCAACCCCCCTGTTTCAAAGTGGTACTCTACACCGACGCATTCTTCGCTGTAGGGGATCGCTCATACAGACCGTCCGATTCAGATATCCCAACCAACTGGAACTCTAAGCAAGCAGTGCACTACCCCAATGGATGGGGTTTGGTGATTAGTTTTGGCACCAATGTCTATGTGGCTCATGGAGTGGCACCACAGTCCCTGCTTCGAAAGTTTTGTGCAAGAAGGGCATACATCTATTTCTTGGAACTTTTGGCACCTTTCATCGCCTTCACACTGCTGGCTGCACAATCCTTTCCCTTTGTGGTGGCTTTTGTGGATAACACAGCTAGTTTGGCAGCTTTGAACAAAGGATACGGGCGGGATGAGTGTATCAACCGCATGTTGTCCTTTTTATGGTGCCTCCTTTCCTCCAAGGGCATGTACCCACATTTCACCTGGGTACAATCCAGTCACAATGTCAGTGACAAAGTTAGCCGCCATGATCTGTCAGAAGCAGTGGCAGCTGGTTGGAGAGTTATGCATTTGGACGTGCAGCCCCTTTACAAGATTCTGACTAGATGTGCTGATGACATGGACTACGCTTGCAGCGGCGCAATCATCGATGCACTTTCTTGGGCTGCTGGCGTGGCATGGCTATGAAACACTCGGGCAAGATGGGGTGAGGTGCCCGAGATGGGTGCGATGAGGGCACCTCAGACTGGCCAGACCTTTCACTTCGAAGCACCCATACCTCTTGGAAAAGTGAGCCAGCTTAGCTATCTTGCCGGTGTTTGCATAGCATTGCAACTTGTTATGTTTGCACTTGTGTGCATAGGAACATGGGGCATGCAAGCTAACATCGGATTTTAGGTTCAAGTGATTTCTTGGAAGAAATCTGACCCCCCCACCACAAACCCTGGTGGACTTCTTTTTGGTCAGACACTTTTGAAGTCCAAGAGAGTTTTCTGATTGGCAGTCGGTCTGGGTGCGATGAGGGCACCTCAGACTGGCCAGACCTTTCACTTCGAAGCACCCATACCTCTTGGAAAAGTGAGCCAGCTTAGCTATCTTGCCGGTGTTTGCATAGCATTGCAACTTGTTCAACAAACAAATTCATTTACCTGTCTGGAAAAAGCATGTTGTAAGAAATGAAGCAGTTCTTTACCACATTCATTGACAACTCAACGAGCGCCGTCGTTTCCCCACTAGCAGAAATAACAGCAATTCCTTCAATATTCATTGAAATATCTGTTTCGAGAAATATATATAATCATGCTTGCTTTCGTTGGAAAACGCCGGAGAAAAACCGCAGTCTTTGTCACGTTCATTCACAATTCTTTTCAACAAGAATTGTTAGACTTGCAACTGATTGAAAGTTCATTGTCGTAGATAAAGAAGCTCTTTACATTCAGTAAGATTTTTCCGCTATAAGCAGACAAGACAATCACTATCCGGTTTTGACTTAGATCATGACCATGATTTTTCAATATACCTACTGTAAGCCCTAAGCACCTCTTTGCCCTTCTCACTTTGTCTCAAGTGTTTCAATTGCCACTTACCCTATTCAATGATACAAATGTTCGTCATCTATGTTGTTTCTCTATACTTTTGGCTTCTCATATGAATTTCATTTCTAGTTTCCCAGACATCATGTTCAGATGAGTCCAAAGAATTGAGACATGACATTTAGCTTCGTATATCTAAAGATAGTTTCATGCAGCATGCATATTACTTTATGCGTCTTGTATTGATTTTCTGGTACCTTTTAGATTTATAATTTATAATGTCTTGACATGTTGGATTTTCCTTTCAACGTTTTACCGCGTCTATCACGAATCCATTCATGCTTCTTGAAATAATGTTTGTCGTTCCTTTTGTGCTTTGCTCATCCATTGGTCATTTGAATTTGGTGACACAGTGGACGCATTTGATAGCATTTTTGAGTTTCAGGGGTTGTTGCCCCATGGCCAAGTGTTTGACTTCAAACAATGCTTAAGACAAACTCCACGCGTGTGATGGCTCGGCACTGTTTTTTTTCCACTCCCAACGACAAACATGGAACTTGAGACTTGACACAGAAACAGTTTCAGAGCAAAACCCTTTTAACAAACCAGTTTTTTTTTGAGTTCCATGTTGTTTTGTTCGGGGGTTGCCTAAGATATCTGCTGCATTTTTGTCAGGTCTGACTCTGGTTCTAGATTCACTTCTGGAAGATGTATCTTGGGTTTTTCAAGATGATTTTTGTTTATGTGCGGCAGGGGTGATCTTTGGTGCACTGATCCAACCCTTATCCAACCAGCCTCCCTTGGTCGAAGACCAAGGCTGCAGCTTCCCTGTGCAGTGCTGCGGTGGCTGAAGTCATGGTGTTTTGTTTGGAGAGCGCTTCTTCAGCGAATGCCTTAGCAACCCATCTGGCAGCGCGTTGTGTTGCTGCTGGTGGGCCAGTAGGTACTTTGGAGACTCGCACTGAAGGTTTGAAATGGCTGTTTCTATGTTAGTACTGTTAGTACTGCTTATGCCAGGTATGACTACAACTGCTACCAATGCAACTTGTGTTTTTTTCCCTTTATTTCGAAGGTTCATCATTTTTTAGTTTGTGTAGTGCTACCAATTTTCCTTTTGAGACTGCAACGACGACGACTGGGATTACTACATACTACTACTACCACGGCCCTCTTATAGTCGCCCCACTACAAACTGGTACTCCTAAGTCCTACTGCCACTATCACTAGTACTACTAGTACTACTAAGTACTGCTAGTACTGCTCGTAGGACCACTACGGCTTGTACAACAAACACCTACAATAGTCATATCGCGCCTGCTGCTGGTACTACCAACCCTGACCACGACAATCACCACCACTTCTTGTAGCCGGGAGTACCGAACGCCCTCACCTGCACCCATTGTTTTCATGCCAAGGATTTTGCTTGCCTCTATTGCACCCTGGAAGCAAATACTTTTATGTGACAGTTCGCTTGTTAGTTTTGGGTACATCACCTTTTGCCTCCACTTCTAGAGTTGGATTTTAAGGAAGTTGCTCAGAAAAAAAACCTTTTGTGCCAGACTTAATTCCAACTTGTTCTTTCTCAAGAACCTGAGGCATCTCAGATATCCTCCACAACATGAGCTATTCTCATAGATGTCCAGGAGCAACTACATATCGGTCAGCCTTCGAGGACTGTGGATGGTGAGACACCGACCAACGAATATCCAAGAGATTTTTTGGTGTAGACCTTTCCCTACTGTTGATGCTTCGGCAGAAATCCGACTAACCACCTGGGATGCTGTATCAAATCCAAAGACCGATGTTTTCCATGTTAAGATTGTCAAAGATCAACTGGTGCAAGACTTTGATATATTTCTGAAATCAATGAATGTTGGTGGAAGGTATATAGATGCATGTTTCAGGGCTGTTGAATGATGAAGGTTGGATATGGCCGATATAGCCCTGCCCCACCCAAGAGTCAACTAATGTTACACGGGCCAGGGACCAAACTAAAGATGTTGGAAACAATTGTCCCTTGAATCCTTCAACTAAATTTAATGGATGCACGAAATGAACGGCAATTTCCCCGTGGAAGAGCTGTTCCGTCGCTGGTTTTTCCAAAGAAAGGAGCTTTTGCCGGGTGTCTTTCATCGACTCTACGTCGGATTGAAAGCCTTGGGGGAGATCAACGATGGAGAGAGAAGTTGTTTGGAGATGAGGTTGCGACATTTGCTGAAGGAAACTTGACCTGAAAGAGGAAGATGTAGCAAACGTAGCATGAACATGCAACAGATACAAAAACCCATACACAAACATATGCTTCGCGGTTTGCAGCATGTCTTTTTATGTTTGAAGATGGGACATGTCATGACATGTCAAAGACAAGCAATCCTGGCCGTATCTATCTTCCCGACTTCGCCACGTTTGCTTTTTTGCACTTAGGTAGGTCAAGAGTGAGATGTTGTGATATCAGACGGGTCAGTTGCATTGTGTGACTATCAATATTCTCCACTTGCTCACCACATTTGAGGGAAAGTCATGTTCGATGATGTCCCTGCTTCCTAAAAAGCTGACTGTTTGGGAGCATTGTCCGTTCTCACAGCGCAGCCACCAAATGAAAGGGGCGACATTACTTTCACTCCACCTATCATGGCTTCCCCATTTGAACGCGGGTTAACGATTGAAAAAGTCGTTTCCTTTTTCAAGAATTGGCCTTTTCCTACCATGTGGGAGGAAGAAAACATCCCGTTTGGATGTGTTCCTACACACGAAATCTCATCCAAATTTTCATGAAGGGAGACAAGCGTGATCAAAGTTTACCATTTATGTTTCATGATCCTTAAAATTTTCCGCATCTTTTTTTCCTTTACATCAGAAAAAAACCACCTGGAAAAAAGACATGAAAAACACCCTTCAATAGACATCAAAAACAAAACTACCATTGGCAGGTATGGCGTGCTTCGGACTTTTATCCCACTTTGTTCTTGGATGGTCTCGAAGCAGCTGCTTTTGGGGGTGCCTTAGCCTTAGAAAGATCAGCAAGCTCCATGGCCAAGGAGATCCGATTGCAACTTGGGATTTGATCTGGCAATTTTTATTTGGGGGGGATGATTTGGATGTATTCTTTATGGTCTTGGGGGTTGTATTTTTGTTGGTTTCACCGTTTTCAGTATGTCAGAAGTGTGCCCAGCTGGTTGGTCAGATTTCAGCCATCAATTGTAAAAGAGGGAGAGAGTATGAATATAGCATATGAATGGCTATGAAACGTCATGTTTCTCTTCGTTCTTGGGTTTTTCAGCTAGCGCAGCAGTGCTGAAGTGTTCCAAAGAATCATGGACTCTCAACAATGATTGGAATACGCAACATGACCGAAAATCCTTGGTCTCTTCGGGAAATAAGTTTTGTGAAATGGCCGAACACGATGAAACACAACGATTTTAAGCCAAGAGATTTCTGGATTCAGGGATAAGTTGGTGATGACTTGTCAAAGGAATAATGTCACCTAAAACCAACACCCCCCAAGATTAACATAGAACCTGCAAATGGTGGTGTGGAAGATGATTTTCCTCTTGCAGGGGTGTATTCTCAGGTTCCATCTTAATCTTTGCGGGGTGTAACTGTCCTCATCCATCCAATCATTTTACCATGCCCTGATTGATCTAAGGAAGTTGGAGGTTTACGCATCTCTAGACCCTTTGGCCTTAGAACGTCGCTGCCGGAATCGTGGCCTGTGGGCTTCGACGGCCTCCAAATCTATGTTGCTGCAAAGGTTGCGCATCTTTGAGGAGTATTGGGCACACAGGACCAAGGACTTGGAGCTGAAGGGTCCCATGGAAGGGTCCCTGGAAGGCCTTGGCCTCGGGGCCATGGATGGGTCTGGAACCATGGGGCCATCTTCGATTGAGATGGTGGTGCCCGCGCCTGAAGATTTGGATGGAGTGCCAGTGGAGGTCACAGAGTTGACAAGGTGGGGAAAAGTGATGGAAATGTGAGCAGCCATTTCTGCTGAGATGTTCCTGAAGGAGTTTTTGGAGAATTTAGAGCAGCTGGTTTATGGTGATATATGATATATGTATATGATATGTATATAGCTGTTCTATATCCACACACACATATAAATGGTATAAAACCTGCATATACATGTATCTAACAAAGACGACTTCGATGTTCACGATGCAGCCACTGCTCTTTTGGGTGTGTTTTGCGACAGGAAAGCTTCCCGTCGCTCACGTGCAGAAGCTGCTCCGTATCAATGGTCGTCATTGGGTCAAGAAGCCCCCCAAGGCCAAGGGGCAGGTGGTGAGTCTAGACGCTGGTTGATTTCCTGTGACTAACGATTTGGACTGCTGGAAAGTCACCTTCCAGGGGGTACCGGTAAGCGTGGTAGTAGCTGAGCTGAAGATGCAGGAATGGACGATGACTTGGATGGAGAGCCCATTGGTCACTTGTTGAAACTGGGGGCGCTTTTTTTGGCTAAGAAGGTGGGGACGGCCGCTTGCAGCATACGGTGATGATGATTGTTATTCATATTATTACTATCATTGCTATCAGAATTAGAGCTATTATGTGCTGCATATGTGCTGCTATTATTTGTTTCAAACTTGCTTTTAAGTCTGCAAGTTTTGGGGGGAGCTTTCTTGGGCTTCGAACGATCTCAGTGATAGATATCTCCACACTGGCCCTTTGTCGGGTCAAGAGAATGTGGGGAAGTGTGGAGGCAAGGGTGATTTGAGGGTTTGCACGCAGGCAAACGATATATAAAATCATCATGTTGGGATACATGCGTACGGAAAATGCCTGGCGATTGTTTGCCACCGGGAGCATGAGTCAGAGAGCTTTGCTAAAGCATGGCTATGTGAACTGAGGCGTTTTGGAATTGCAACAGTGGCGAGCAGCCAAAGCCGCTGCCGCTCCGGTGGTAGCAATGCCATGTCAAGCCGCTGAAAGAAGCACCCTGGCCATCAACTTAAGGTGATGGAGGTTGAACTTTCATATAAAGATAGGCGGTGTGTCCAGGAATGATTTGTGGGTCTGTGGGTTCAACGTTGCCCAGCAAAATTGCATCAGAGCCCCCAAAAATTGAAGCCGATGGGAGAACTTACACCGGCTGTACGCGGATGGGGAGTTTGTTCAGCTCCAACAATAATCGATAGAGTTTGTTTCAAGGTCATCTATGTGGGTTGATCTCCGAAACAAACCCTGAAGCATCAGGTGTGATGGCAACCCCAGTGGCTCCGGTCCCGGCGGTACCTGATCTTGGCTGCAGTTTTTTTTTTTGAATTCTTCAACAAAATCGTTCCTAAGCCTCGTGAAAATGATTGAACAGAAACAGGGGTTTTGAGAGGTGGTTTTGGTTGGTTCATGTTTCATTTTGCATGTTGCATCCCCTTTGTCGTATTTTGAGAATGGGATGAATGGGAAAACCTCTTGGGAAAGATGGAAAAAGGTGGACTTTGATTCAAATGCCATTGATGAGCTGCTCTTTGCCTCGTGGGCCAAAGCCCTGGAGGCTCCCATGAAACACGATACAGGGGCTGCGGGAGGTTCATAGCTGTTGGGGATATGGGTTTTTAAAGATGCTTTTATATAAACTCGTTGTCAAATGCGTTGCCTCCAGGATGTATGAAATTTGTTTCAAAAAGTGGGTGGCATTTCCGAAAACCAGCTGCGATCTTTTGGAGAGTTTTCAATTCGAAAGCCCCGGCTAAAGCGCTCTGGTGGTGCTTTGAAGTTTGATACTTTGTACGGGGTTCTGGGTGGTATATCCCTAATGATACTCTTTACACCTCAATCGTTTTAAATGAAGGCCTAGGCAACATCACGATCTCTGAATTTAGGATATCATGGCAAACCAGTCGATGATTTCAGTGATTTTCCAGCTCGGTCCTGAATACCCTGTCAGGAAGGACAGCCAACAAAAGGAGAGCGACCTTCAAGAGAGGTTCGGGTGCACTGGGGCCCATAGAGTTTGGAGATATATTCGTGAAACGAGGAGAAGAGTCTACTAGAAACCTTTTCACCAGATTTCAAGGCCTTGGACTCTCAAAAGTGAAGGTCTCAGAAGTCTTGCAAGTCCTTTTTCAATTTGAAGATCTGCTATAAACTTTACCTAAATGTATCTTCGACGTTCTTCAAAAACACATGCTTGCATTTGAATGTCCTGAAGCCAACCCTTGGATGATGGTTTGAAGGAAGTCCATGGTTTGGCATCCCTGAAACGAACCCTCCAAACGCTGATGACGACGCCAGGTTCCAGTGCCAGGCGGAGGGTGGAAAAGGATGGGTGGCATGGATTTTGCCTTCATGAAGATCAGTACGTATAAAACCATATTAAACCCGATTAAACCCATTATTTACAGGGTTGTATATACACCTCCCAGATGGGTGCAGGATTCCTAGCAAAAAATAGTGCTTTTGTGAGCTCAGGGACCCATGCAGAATTTTTGCTAACCTTCCGAGAGGTGTCTCGAGGCAACGGCCAAGACCAGTGCAAGACGCGCAGGTAGCGGAAGCCGTTCGGGAAGTTTGGGGCAACCGCATCTGCGATTCTGTATGATGTCTATTTTGGGTGTTTCCAAAAATAGGGGGAAAACCACCCCAAAATGGACGATTTAGAATGGAAATCCTTATGAAAATGGATGATTTGGGGGGAAAACCAACATTTTCGGAAACACCCATTTTGGTCATGTCGACTCGTAGGATTTTTCTTTTCAGCCACAAAAAACACGACAGCAAACTCCATGCAAATTTCCTTTGGATGTGGCAAGAACTCTTAAGGGATCATTTTGTGAACTAAAAGGCTTGTTGTGGGTTGCGGATTTTGCAAGTTTGGGGACCCACTAAATCTATAATTAGTAAGAATTGTATGCAATCCAGAACTGACAGCAAGCCTTTCATGAGTCATAGCCATGCATCTGCCTCATGTACTTCTCTCTCATCTGTGCATTTCACTACTGCACTGCACCAAC
>DF241000.1:0-10581 GCA_000507305.1 Breviolum minutum Mf 1.05b.01
TCTGAAAGGTTGGGGAAAAACTCAGTATGATTTGTGCTCCATTTGTGAGGTGCAAGCTATCATACATAATATATGCATACATATCACATATACGTAGTGCTGGTTATATACACACACACATGTATGCACCATCACAATCAAAATTGTGACTATGATACAGGACATCCGCTACGTAGCTATAAAAGGACACCACCCATTCGTAGATTTTGGAGGCTTGGTCAATCACAGAGGTGTTTCCTCTTGTCAATTTCAAGCTCGTTGATTCTTGCGAAAGGGTCCCCTCACCCCTCAAACTGTTATAGGGGGCTCGCAAGATAGGTCTGTCATTTGGTCATACCATAGTCACTCAGCATTTTTGAAGAGTAATTTTTTCTTGCATTTGTTTAAGGATATCTACTGAAGGTATGCCAACAAGTGATGTATCTTCAATACATTTGAGGAATATGTTACTGTAACTTTGTGCAGTGCTAGATTCTCGGATCTGTATCCAATGCTACATTTCAGAAACCGCATATTTTCCCTTTGCTGTTCCAACTTTCTACAGCCTGCTGTATGAGGTGTGACGCCCAATGCAGAAGGAGTCCTCATGCGCATCACCATTTGCGCGTCGGTGGAAGGTGCCAATGCGCAGTGACCGCAGTGGCTGCCTTTGAAGATTCTTTTTTCTGATTGTGTCTTATTTGAGAGTAGGGAGAAAGGTGGCTCAACGAGTTTATGACACCCGTGCTTCAAGATGTTGAATTGGTGTTTATCTTTTTCTCCTGTAAATATGCAATGACGATGTACAATGATTCTGCATAATAACTATACAGTAGTATAGAGTCTTACATATACATATATATATATAATTATATATAGATATATTATACACAATATATGCTAGATTCGTCAGAGTGAGTGCCTCGTGTTCAGCAGGATTGGATCCCACAGGGGCTCTGGATGCCTTTGAATCGTTGCTCAAAGCTGCTGGGAAGGCTGCCGAGCCGACGGAAGCTTGGAGGAGTGACACAGGCGGATTCCAAGATTCAGAGTCAAGAGTTGAACAGGTCAACATGTTTACACATCAGCCAAAAGAAAAGTGACAAGGGAAAGGTCCAAAGGAAAAAAAAGCATATACCAGGATGTTGATGTTATATGTTTCTCAAAGTTCTCAAATGAGAACTCCCATTTCGTCTGAACTTCGAAACGACGGCTGCCTTTCACCAGGTGTGAATTTGGCCCTGGATCGAAGCCTGAAAGCAGCCATGGATCCACATCATGTGCTCGGGGGTTGCGTTAGAGGTCAAGGATGAAGAGGCGACTCTTCACATGAGGTACGGCTGATGTTTGAAAGCATTCAGAAAATTCATTTGATGTTTGACCGCTTTGAGCTTGCTTGGGTTGCTCATTCTCGAAGATCAGCTCGACTACATCATAATGACAGGTGCTGACATGGCTTGCCATGCTATGATGCATCATTGTACAAAGTGATTTCATATCGGCCTCAGTTTCTGGGCATGGCCAAGGGGCTTTGGGGCCGCCATGCAACCTTGCGGTGCAGACCGCATCTTTTGCTGTCAAAAACAAAAGGCTACGGAAGTGCGAGGGTGCATGCAGCGTTGTGCCGGGGTGGTTTTGCATTCTGGTTGTGGTTGTGGTTGTGATTGTGGTTGTGGTTGTGGTTGTGGTTGTTGTTGTTGTTGTTGTTGTTGTTGTTGTTGTTGTTGTTGTTGTTGTTGTTGTTGTTGTTGTTGTTGTTGTTGTTGTTGTTGTTGTTGTTGTTGTGGTTGTGGCGTGGTGGCAGTGATGGTCATGGTGGTGATGGCATGGTTGTAGTCATGGTTCAGATTCTTTCTGTTTTGTGAGCTCAGCAGTTTAGCCTCCAGAGCCCAAGATCTACAGTCTACAGCATTGACACCGAGGTTCAACACAAATGTAGCTTAGAGGCCGAGCCAGTTCAAAATGAGCCGTAGAATCACTGCGGCGGTAGTAATGACGGGAGCTACCTCTCAACGTTTTGTGTGAAACAATGCTCCATTCGGAATGCGGAATTCATCCTTTATCCTGTTTGATTTTGCTTCCATGTTTAGTTTAGTACACACAGTATTCACAATAATTGTACACTTGAAACTTGAAAACTTCCAGCTCCAAATGGAAGCAGCCTTGTCCGAGTTGCGGTCTTGTCACCTTGTTGAGGCCTCACTAGTAGGCATC
Organism: Breviolum minutum Mf 1.05b.01; assembly: GCA_000507305.1. Classification (NCBI taxonomy): domain Eukaryota; class Dinophyceae; order Suessiales; family Symbiodiniaceae; genus Breviolum; species Breviolum minutum. Next base: position 2,194 of record DF241000.1, read on the forward strand.
CGAGCAATGGAATCGTTGCAGAAGTGTTTTGCCAAGTGATGGCAGAAAGCGAGACGAGGAGTCGCGTGTCATAGCCGTTTCATGGCCGTTTAGATTCTGCATTGATAAGCGTTTTTGCGAATCAATCGAGTGACAGCATGAGGAGCATCGTCATAGGTCCAGATGGATCATTGCAAGAAGGAAGACCAGATGGTAGAATCTTGGCAGAATGTCAGTGCAAGCTCACAATGTGACTACCTTTAGAAACCAGGAGTTGAACTCCAGCTTTGAGCAGCATATTTTTTGGTAAACCCGTCAAAAGTCAGACCAATTCAATATTAAGTTGAGCTTTCATTGAGCTTTGACTCTTCAAAGTGGCCATGTGTACCTTGATGTCTGGAAACATCCTGCAGCATTTGGCTTAGTTCGCATCCAAATCAGGGTTGACGGAAACCCTGGTCGCAACTCAGCCAATACCCAACTTCAGCAATGCAGCTTATTTTGACCTCGACCTTCTTGGCTTTTGCCGTGGCCAGGCAGGGTTCGAGAAGTGTTTGAGATATTTTGAGATACCTTCCGGTGGAATGAGGGAAATGACAGAGGAGAAACCAATGAGATGGTGAGGTTTCTTTATGAATTTAAGGCATTCATGGATTCAGCAGAGTGAGAAGAGCTTCTATTTGGTTGTCTACAATACTCCCAGCATGTGAGATCTGAGTTTGTTGTCAGGATATACACTATCTACACTTGCTTGTACTGTACAGTCTATTGAATATCCACTCTTCGCAACGTGGACTTATCCTTTCCAAACCACTGGAGTAGCTCTGGGTTCGTCGAGGCCATTTCACAGTGACGTCCACCAGACGTTGGCTGTGGATCTTGCGGGACGCTCACCGAAAGCATGGCTCCATTCTGGTGCAACTCCTCCAAAGTGCCATGATCGAAAAGTTGTGGATTCCAGCAGTGAAGCTTGGCATGAAAAGCTTGATTCGATTTGTTTGGACTGGTTTGGAGAGTTAATTACAATGAAATTACTGCATCTTTCTGTAGGTTAGTACTTGATAGATGTTCTGGGTTGCATCGGGCTTTTGTGAAGAGCTAACCAGCTTCATTTTGAGTGCCAAGGACAAATTTCTGCAGTGCCCCAAAGACTGCCCCATCTATGCAGATGATCGTGCTGATGGTGTTGACTGCAATTTCGAGTGCGTTGAGGCCTGAAATTTGAGGGCTGGGTAGGCCTGGCGGCTACAAGACCACGCACAGCAACTTCCATGCTACCAGTGATTTAAGCAGGACATGATTCCTACTGGGTACGGGCACTACTGCTATTCTTTATTCTGGGCATGTTTTAATCAAATGCAAATCCATCTGGCATCTCCCATTACATATTGGTTCCTGTTGCCTGCCAAGTGCCGGTGCTCCAGGCGACCCCAAAGAGTTGCTCCGCGGTGAATCCCAAGGAGCCAGTGCCAGATGTGGAGCGTGGCATTTGCCGCGCTTGCATCATCTATGGATGCAAGACATGCACCACTGAAGGCCGGAAGGTAATCAGCAAAAGCGCTTTGTTTCTGCAGGAAATGTAGAACAACTATAGAACTAGATGAGGTGGCCAGGATTTGGATGCAGCAAGATTAGCTGCTTGTTTTCCTTCCAAACTGTACGGAGGACTTTGTTCTTCCCTTCTAAACCTGCTCTTCTGGGGACTTTAGCAGGTCAAGACACGTGCGCCGTCTGCTCCTCCGGCTACCGTGTCACCGCAGATGGCAAATGCGAGAATGCCAACATGATGTACTGGCATTTTGGCGTTTCAGGGTGGATGTAGATCACTTCAGCATGTGCAGAGCTACGGGAAAAGATGGGATTGAAGGTCCATGAACGCCATGGCAAGGGGGAGCAATTAATTGGTAATTCGTTAGTATGGCTAGCTTCGATTTTTGCAGGTACACCAATGCGAAGTTTGCAATGCATTCACGTGTGATCACGTGCGCAATGTGATGTAATTATTCATGCATATATATACGTATGTACATATATATATATATACATATATGTACATATATATATATATACATATATATATATACATATATATATACATATACATATATATATATATATACACATGCATATGTATATATAAATATGCACACATCATATCATGTTCACATACATAAAAACATTCTATTTTAAGAAATGACTACACAGCAAGTCAGCCGTTGAGTCACTTCAAGGTATGGTCTCTTCGTTGTCTTGGGCCTTATCGCTGCCTTCATTGTGGCCTGGATTGTGGACATCGCAGTGCGCCCTGTGACCAACGCTGAGGGCCTGAAGGGAGCGCTCAACGCACGTTCACGATCCAAGGCCCACCTGGTTGCATGGAGAGTTTTTGATACCTGTCTTGATGAAAACTTGGGGATTTATATATATATATATACATATTTACATATATGTATATATATATATAAATGTACAGTATTAGGAAAAACAGGATAACCTCAGGAGTCGAAACAAGCAAATTGAAACAGTAGCATTACTTTAATACCTCAGCATTTGCCTGGATTTGATGTGAATTTGTAGATCGGAGACTTTCTGACTCTCCATAGTTTTTGGGCAACTCCTCGAAAAGGCCTATTAATGTAACGTTATGTAGTATTCATTGGCATGGTGCGGAGACTATCCCCCCGGCAGGTGCGCATGCCAAAGGCTTCCGGCTCTGCTGAGGGTCGCGAACTGTATCCCTTGGATACCAACTTGCTCAAGACACCTGTGGCAGGCGGGATTTGTTGGTCAGGATTCTGCTGTGATGTGAAACGGTCCTAGAACGGTTGAAAGACTGAAGCTGAAGCTGTGTCGATGCTACAGGAGCAAAGCGGGTGGATTTTTTTGGGATGGGAAACTTCCGGAAGATCTTGGAAAGTCGTACCAACATGGTCAACATATTTTTTTCCTTTCCTGTTTTCATGGTTTGAATTGCAAACAGTTCAAGAATACAGTCACATCCAGGCATTGGTGTGCAGCTGCACTTCAACTTCCAATTCTTCCTCATTGCTCCTCGTCATGTGCAAACTGCCACCGCACACTGGGCAGTATCGGGAGGCTTTTCCAGAAGCTAACTTCCAATCCTATTTGCCTTGATCTCTCGTGTTTTTGTTGATTTCTATGCCGATTGAGGTCTGGGCCTTGGCCATTGGACTGGCGTGGCTGTTGTTGGCGCTGTCAGTGGATGATGCCTTGCTCATCCTGGGAACCCGAAGGGCAAAGACTGCACGACAGATGCTCAAACTCACTGTTGGGAGCGGGGAAAAGATGGGAAAACATGGGAAAGTTCAGTCGGAAGCTCACACCACACAAAATTCCAAAGTTGTTTAGAAACGGCTATGTGAGGAACGGGGATGGACGGATGGATTTTTGATGATTGGTGTTTGTGTGTGACTTTTCTCAAATCTTGGGCATCATGCATTAAAACCCATTCAAAGGCGTTTAAAAGCTACGACCAAGGAATTGCATCCTTGTGGCCTGGGGTTTTGAGACCCAGCAGCGCTTGATGTGGACCAAGGTTGACTTCGTTGCGGTGGTCTCTTGGTGAAAACTTTCAGACTGCAGACCCTCTAGGAACAGAGATCTTGAACTTTTGTGCAACTTTCCGAGTGCCAGCATTTTGGGAATGAAACTGTGACAACTCGTTTCAATTGGTCTACACCAAGCCATTTTGGATCTCACAGGCCTACATTCTGACCTTCTTGGGATGCATTGCCTTTGGCGTTCGTCAGCTTCGAATCTTCCAAAAGGTGGACATGCAAAATTCCACCCACAAGGATTGCTCAGCGTGTCGGAAAGGGATGTAAAGGGTGTGGTGGCTTGTTTAAAGATGTTTCATTTAGAGCGCTTTGATGCCTTTTTCGTTGTTCACTGATCACCGTGCCTGTTGATTGTCCTGTGATTTTTGGGTTTGCAAATCGCTGCAGAGCAAAACGGACCAGAGGACTATGCCGCACGTATCCGCAATCTGCCTTTGATGGATGGAACGGAGCCTGTGGAGGAGGAGCTGAAGAAGCGATTCTCAGCCATGCTCTTGAGTGGGTACCAAATGTTGCCTTTGGTTTGTGCAGAGTGACAATGATCATTTGGTTTGTGTAGAGTGGACAGATGTTGTCACGCGACGAGAATAGTCGACATGCAGTCCTCCTTCCCTAAACAAGCGATCCAGCTGGACCAGTCGGACCAGGTCACCGATCAATTTGCTGATCCACCCTGGAAAGACGAACACCTTTGAGAAATCTATGATGCCCATACATCGAAAGCAATCAACGATACTGCAGTCTAGGTACTGTATGTACATATATATATATATATGATTATATAGATTGTATATGATGGTAAAGGATGGTGTATGATATTTGATGGTAAATACTGCTATAGCCATTTGTTGATTTCATGCTATTTTTCCTGTTGGTGCATAGTTGGGAATCTTTCACTACGCCTGCAAAGGATTGGAGGATGCCACTGGACAGAAGGTGGTGGGCGTGTCGGTGTGCTGGGACTTCCAAGAGTACGAAGATGAGCTCCTGGTTTCTTGTTTCAAATTTCTCCGTCTTGTGTGACTGGGAAATGTGTTCGTGGGCTTGGAAGCCAGAATGTGAATGTACAAGGCTCAGAGCTTGTTGTGTTGATTCAGAAGTTGCTTCTGTTGCTAGAAGGGTAATTTCGAAAAAACGTAACCCCCTTTTGTTGGTGCAGAAATCTCGGCGAGGAGCTGATTGAAAGCAAGTTGGTGGAGAAGGAAGAGACGCTTCATCCCACACCAGTGTCCGCAGACGACGAGCCTGAACCTGAAAGTCTCTTGTCGCAAACATACGGAAAGATCTTGTGCAAAGGCAAATCCCATATCTTCCTACTCCGGGTGGCTTCGCTATGCTGTATATACTTGGACCCGTCAGTATCAACAACTCTCAAAGGACTAACCATGATGAATGATAACATTGAATTCTATTGTTCTGGGTCCCCATTTTGCATTGTCCAAAGATATGTTTTGACCACTTTTGGTGATCCTTCTTTTTTTCTCCAAGGCTTCTTTGCCAAGATGGAACGCTCTATGCTGGCAGCAGATGCTGAAAAAGTGGTGGCCAAGGGCGAGATGAGCGACGAGGAGAAAGAAGTGGCTCGCCGCGAGGCTCAGGCTCATGCTGCCCATCCGGATGAGGAGGTCGTGGAGGACGCCATGTGGAGGAATGTGGCGCTTGATTTTATGGAAGATGAGCTGGAGCTTCTAAAAAAGTAGGGTGCCCACCCCCCCAAAATGCCTTTGGATTCTGACTAGCATCTTGTTCCTACTAAAGCAATTTATAGCTGCTGTAAGGAATTTCAGCAACATAGTTCTTACCAACTCCCGAAATGCCGCGTATCCAGGAGTGCAAAGAAGTGGATGTGGTTGGAATCCTGAAATCCTTGAAGACTTGTCCTGATGCTTATGCCATCTTTGAGACCGAAGCAGCTCGTGATGCTGCAGTGGAAGCAACTGTGCAGAGTGGCGGAGTGGAGTTTGGTGGTAACACCCTGAAGTTGAACGCCTCCAGCGCCTTGGCTTGATCGTTGAGAGGCAAGATTATGTCTCTCACCGTTGATCCCTAAATAAAACAAGCCTTTTTTCCACCACAATAGAGCATCAAAGAGTGTTGTCCCTTCAGTGAGTTGGACGTGAATATCTTAAAGCTTGGGCCTAGATTCCCAGCTTTGCATGGCATACTTGCCGCCTCAAGGAGTCGAACCTCAGACTGTGAACTGGAAGAATTGCGCCAACACAGACATCACCGTCAAGGCCAAGCGAGTCACTTTGGCGGAGAAAAAATGCTTTGTATTCTCATGAGATGACACTGTGTGGTCAACGTAGAAGTCAGAAAATTTTGCCTGGGTTGTTTGAGCACCGGCAATTCGGTAGGTAGTTTTGATGGGGGTAGTTCGGGGGCCATGAAATTAATGACCAAACATGAAATTTCAAACCAAAGAATCACAAGACTGGGGATGAGGGAAAAAAAATGCAAAACAAGTGCAAATACCGAAGAAAAAACACACTCCAATCTGTGGGGGGCACACTTTCATATAGGGAGGCCACATCACACCAAATTGCCGAATAGTTGAACTTTCTCCGAATGTTTTCTGGTGTTGATACTGAGGTGGTCATGGGCTTCTTCATCATGTTGGCAGGCAGGGCCAAGCTGAGTCGTGGAACGTGAGTTTCCAACTCATGGAACTTCACGTTGAAAGATTTGCGTCAATAGAGAGAGCACTTGGCACTCGAGCAGCTTCTTCAAAAGCTTCATCATTAGGTTCTGTGCAGGATTACAGCAGCTGTCGGCGGAAAATAATTAAGCATTGTTGTTGACGAAGATCCCTTGTAATCAAACAGTTTGAACATGTTTGAGTCTATTCGACTACTGTATGTAACCACCTGAGTTTTCATTCAAGATCCTTCAAAATTACACATCCGGAGCAACACCATACCAAAAGACTGAGTGCTGGCTGGTGCGGCGCAGGCCTCGGCTTGTGGGTCGTCGCATTCTACCTGTCTCCAAGCTTTGCTTAGAAAGACTTTTTCATGTTTTGACATAAACCCTGAAGCCTTCAATTTATGATGGTCATTCAGGATTGTGAGGGTTTTGGCCCCTCAGGCCATACGCTTGGTTCACCTTGACCTTCAACTACTCCTATGGCCAGGAGACTTCTGATGATGATGATGATGATGATGATGATGATGATGATGATGATGATGATGATGATGATGTAGGGTATCATGGAGCCCAATGTCACAAACCTTGACTTTAGTAATTTCGATGACAGCGATCCTATGGAGAGAGCTCTCAATATTTAACTATATACGTAGTATATACTGCATACACAACAGATATTTACATCATTATATAGGCAATGCAATCTAGTACAACGGAAGGCAATGCCGATACAAGACTCGTACACGATACGACAAAGTGCCGACGTGTAGGATGTCTTACCTCTGAGTGAACTAGGCCCCTCCGAGCCCTGTGGCGCGAGGAGCCTGGCTTCGTGGCTGGCATGACCTTCTCCATGGTCGTTGTGGCAGGTAACGCCTTGATGTATTTGGTCTGTAGCGAGGTGGCAGACCGCACACGCTTCATCTACGTGGATGATCGTGAGGTGCCATGGAAGCGTTTGAAGCAGGGACTTGACTTCCTGAAGCCTGAAAAACTTTGTTGAGTGACGAAGCACCCTCCCAAAAGGAGACATTTTCACACTGGAAGCTAGTGCACGTGGCAGATTTAAGTGAAGAGACTTTTACAATTTTTATTTAGGCTTGAGATGCAGTCTATTTTTTCAGTTCTTCAGGATTACTAGTAGTACACCTTCTAATTGCGCAGATGTGTGTGTACATTCAACAGAGTTTTGGCTTGTAATAGAACTGACCGGATTCTTTGATTGATTGTTGCTTGTTTTTTTGACTTGGTTGATGCCGTGTGGAATGACTGAGTGATCAAGCGAGTGTTGCTACAAGATGGGTCAAAACAGCTCCAGGATGATATCTCCCGACGAAAGGAAGGTTTTGCAACACTTGCTGTTGTATAATGTTATGTAATCGTCTTGTTGGAATCTATTCCAGGTATCAGATCAGATAATCTTATGCCATTGTTCATAGGCACAGCGACACATCATTTCATCGTTTGAGGTTGTTAAAAGCCGGAGTTGAACAAGCATCCAACTGGGTTTGGGCTCAAAGTGAGAAGTAGAGATTCATTGCTGATGTTTTGAAGTGTCGTCAAGATTACGAGGACGTCTCAGCTCGATGCTTAAGATAAATGTAGCTTTGCCAAATGGGCATGCTGAATTTCTCACACTTTTGCTTTCTTCCACGGTGCAAGATCTAAGGACAAAGGCCCAACTAGCTTTTGGGAAAAAGTACCTGAGACTTGTCACTGCCAAGAATCGAGTCCTGGTTGATTTTGAGCAAACCTTAGAAGAAGCAGAGATAGAGGAAGGAGAGTGCCTTACAGCTCTGGTACTTCAACCACAACTGGCAGCAACAGGAGGTGCCTTTGCCCTGTGGTGTCATGGAGAGAGCGCAGTCGTTAGCTGGGGTAATTCAGTATGTGGCGGTGACAGTTCCGCAGTTCAAGATCAGCTGAAGGGTGTGCAGCAGATTCAAGCCACAAAACTGGCCTTTGCTGCGATTCTTGAAGATGCATCCGTCATCACCTGGGGTGATGCAAAAAGTGGCGGTGACAGTTCGGCAGTTCGAGATCAGCTCAAGGGTGTCATGCAGATTCAAGCCGCAAAACTGGCCTTTGCTGCGATTCTTGAAGATGCATCCGTGGTCACCTGGGGTCATGCAAACTTTGGTGGTGACAGTTCGGCAGTTCGAGAACAGCTCAAGGGTGTGCAGCA
>DF241000.1:10788-91419 GCA_000507305.1 Breviolum minutum Mf 1.05b.01
ATATATAATAATGTATATATATATATATATTATTTTTAGTAGTCCCCCCCAAGACCCATACTTTCTCAGAATTTACATCTGCATGTCAGTGAGTGACATGCCATACATGGCATCCTCGACGCTTTGACGCTTGCCATCGTGACCTCGGCATTTGCACAGCAGCGTCCCAACCAGGTGTGCTACATGCTTCTCTATTGCTTCGCGTGTGTTTTCAACGTGGCATTGGACCTGATCACCACCTACATGGTGGCCTATCGCATCAACGTGGGCTTGCGCATGAAGACTTATGATGGTGTCCTGGTGTTGGGAATTGTTGGACTCAGCATCGTCCTACCACAATGTTTTTTTTTGCAGTAGATGCACATCGAGTACTGGAAAACTCTGACTATATACTACGCTACGCTTCAATTTTCAACACGTACTGGTAGGAAGTATTTGGGAAGACCAAAAACATTGACTACTTTGCTTTGGGATGGGTTGAATTCATAATTTGTCTTTGTATGTTTCTAGGGTCCGCTTCCATGGCAGGCGTGAAGCCACTCCCTAGATTTGATGTACCATTACCTGCACTCTCGAAGCATGAAGCACTTTGAAGATGGAACCCATTTGTTCACCCCGCTCAGTCTCTTGAAAGACGTTTTCTTTTGGACCAGGAACGTTGTTGGAGAACTTGCAGCAATTTTCGGACACCTTCGAATCCTACGCAATGCAGAGGACCTTGGCCAACAACCTTTATGCCTATGCCTTCCCAGCCACCTTCCTGATCCCTTTCTTGATTGAACCCATTGCCACCATCTATGCCCCCTACAAGATGATGTTGGCGATTGTCCGTACTCAACCATCCATGAAGGGATTCATGGCAGAGCGTTTGTTGGGAAGCTTGGTCTTCGATCTCTCCCGGTACGCCGATTTGATGTTGGATGTCATGATTGCCGTCCTGATCTTCTTCTTCCCAGGCCAGGGTTTAAAATGCGCTTGGGCCTGCAGATCAAGACCCAGACCCAGGACAAAGAACTCCCAGACCCAGGACAAAGAACTGGTATGTGTCCATAGGAACATGAAGCAAATAGTGACTCGGACTCGGGGTGGAATGAATTCACAATAACCAGATACAGATACATAGTAAACCTTTCCCGTTTTACATCGACTTCCTGCTGGTTGTAAACTTATCAAAGTCGACTAGTTGTCATGCCAAGCCAAACCATAGGTGGCTACAACATCCAAATGTTTGTTGGTTTGGCTGGATCGCATGTCTACATCTACTTCTTTGACCATTATCGTGTCTTGCGCTCTATCCAAAGCTGCAACTATGCGGACAAGATGGTTGACTGGTGGACCCAATGGCTGATGTGCATTCCATGTGGCTTCATGCTGGCTTGCATTGTCTTCAAGGCTCGGGTGGTTTGGGTGTTTGCAAAAATCAGCTGGTACACCATGCTGACCAATTGGATGCAGAAGTTCCAATGAAATTTACTAAGTCAGATCACATCCCGAAAGAAGCTTAGAGTGTTGAGACATGTTGCACGTGCTTAGATCCCGAAGGTGATATTTGTGAAGCACCAAGTATCTCTTCACTAGTATGATAGAATCAGCAGAAGAAGGACTATAAAATTTGTCTCTGGATATCCAAGTACAGGAAAGACTGAAGGGATGCACATTGACCGTTGTCTTCAGTTCTGTTTTGTACGGCCAGGCGAATTGCCAGCCAGGCTACTTCTGCGTTGATGGAAACACAATGGTGGCAGGATGTGCAATGGCCTTCTTTGCACACATCATTTTGCATACCTTGGCATTGAAGTTCGTGGTGCCCATCTTTGGTCTTCAAGGTGGTTTGAAGAGATTCAATCGAGAGAATAGACCAAAATGATGTAAAATGGCTTGTCTTGTGATTACATACAGTGAACAACACTGAACACTTGACATTCGGAAGGTTGCTCGATTTTACTTCCTTTCCTACATGGTTAGGCCATGCTCACAAGTCTTGAATGCTCTTCTTGGCACACGAAGGACGCTAGCATAGGAGGAATCAAGAAGTTCCCAGTGTCAATCACTAAGGCGAGTCAGATGGTGCAGAGACCAACACCTACAAAGACTGTTCCAAGCGCATTGCTTGCAGCTGGTTCTCTGCCAACCCGGTCTTCTGCTTGCGATCGCAGTACATCTATCAGCACAGCCCACCATGCCTCTTCTGCATCCCCGGAAAAGAGCACCTCATCGAAATGAACGAAGATATTGGTCTGTACTTCAATGACTGCGCTGCTAAGGATCCCTGCCTCTTTTGCTGTTTCTTTGTTCGGAAGTGTTGATTTATCTCTCATGACTCATAAGTTTTATTGGCCACATTGCTGATGGGGTTGACCAAAGATGGAGATCAGACATGATCCAATCAACGACTGTGAGGAGGAAGACTATGATGCTCCTCATGTGGATGTGGATGCTGTGAAGGCCAACCTCAAGGTGGGCAGAGCATTTGACATATGGTTGAGGGTGAAGACACACAGGAATTTCGTGGGGGGCAATAGGGTCATTCGCGTAAGAGCAAGAAGTGCTCCGCACTCCACACACTCTTGCTTTCTGTGGTGGTTTACAACATCCTAGTCTGTCAAGAGGAATGCGCCAGCGGAGTCCATGTGGTCCCGTGCACGCGTACATGTTGATGCAGCGCAGATGTTTATCAATGTCCTCATATCTGAAATCAATCGTTCCTAGGGCATACTTTGGGTTCTTCTCACCAACACCAGAGATCCTTCATTGGTCAGGAGATGAAGGATAAGGCCGATGAGAAGTTTGAGGAGATCAAGGGAAAGGCTTCCGGCCACTTGGAGGCTGATGACTCAATGGGGTGACGGCCTTGAAAAGGGACCGATTTTCAAGATGAGCTGATGGGAAGCGCTCCTCCTCATATTATGTACAATACATAATAGGGAAATGGGAACATATGTATCAGGAAATATCTTGTTTGGATGTGTTTTTTTGGGAAAAGAGGCCCCAAGGCCGCTCAGGCTCTTGGCCCTTTTGGTAGAAATTCTCGAAACTGAACTAAAGATATGAACTCTGGAACCACCAAAGCACTTGCATAAATTGTTGTAGGCAAGGAATGTCGGGGATGAGGAATCGGACTAAAATCGATCTGCAATTTCGTTGGTTACGGGCTTGCAGAGTTCTCCTGATTATGGAGATACTATACGTGATAATCTCCAGAGATCTCTGGATGAAAAAAGGCGCGTGGACGGCTTCATCCCCGCTTACGCTGATGATGATTCCCATTCCACTGATTTACTTCAGAAGTTTGTCACATACGCAATAATCATCAGTCAGTTGAGTCAGTTGTATGTGTCTAACCCATACCCTGAGTGATGTTTCTTCGGTGTTTTTTGATCACACAGCGCCAGGAATTGAAAGCCAAGACCGAAGAGTTGAAAGGCAAAACATACAGAGTTTTTGAGAAATTTATGGCAAACATATTCAATCATCAGGGTGTGACTACCTGTATCAAAAGCAACCTTTGATCTCTCTAAATTGTATGTGGTCATCCATAGTCCTTGAGTTTTGCTTACTCTTCCACCTCTTTGTTTTTGGTTTTGGCCTGAAACCGTCAAAGTCAACTTGCCAGGGAAAGCCACTGGACACTTTGAGTCCCTGAATCAGCAGATGTCAGGACACTTCGAGGCCGGGCAATTTGCTGGAAACTTGGATGGTGTGGATGAAGGTTGAAATGGCCTGAAAAGCCTGTGAAAGACCATTTTGTGCATCCAAAAAGGTTTGAAGGCAATGTCTTCCTGTCTTCCTCCCTTGCCTGTTCGGAATGATCCAAGAACTTCAAGCGGTATCCACAGCGCCTCGCAGGATTTGCAGGGAAAGATGTCCAGCTGGAAGATGCCGTCCACAGTCTCAGAAAGATACGAATCCAGTGGGAGATATCTTGTCAAACTACAATTTTCTACAACGGTTTTGTTTGCTGTCCTCGAATTAGGATTTGTGGATTTGCTATGCTTCATCCTTCACCCAAATCCAGTGGTGTTCTACACTGTTCACACTTAGAGGAACTACAGAAATTGCACATAATAGCACCATTTCCAGGAAAGACTCATGTGCTCGAGCCACCCGAGGTTCTCCGCTGGCTCTGGCAGTACGGAGGAAACTGGTGCTGCTGGCAGTGGGGAGACCAGCGAGGCAAGGGCCTTGCTTTGAGCACATTCTTTGTCAGTTTTGAAGCTCAGAAACGGGATGAAAATGGGCTACGACACGGTATACTCTGAGTATCCTCTGGGTATTGTACCAGGACTTTCAAAGGGAGATGTTTGCAGGGTTCTCTGCTGCGTCAGTTTATTGGGAAGCGACTGGGGCATCTGCACCTCTCACCCCGCTTTTTGCAGGCAAAGCCATAAGTGAGACTCAAACAAGGAGCACAAGTGCTGAGAAAGCCAAGCTGAATCTGAGACATGCACCCCTCATTCTTGTGCCAAGCTGAGTCAAAGAGGCTTGAGACTTGAACACCGCTCTAGCGGTGACAACGCGTCGAGGAAAAAATGCTTCTCCGTGCACATGGGTTTAGAATGGTTTAGACAACTATACTAAATGCGCTTTGCAGCATACAAACAACATCAAACAACCTCAATTCTGCTCGTATTTTTACCCCGGAAGCGCAGAAAGATGCCATGATGCCAGATCCAATCTTATATCTGCACGTAGAAGACGAAACATGAAACATGAATCCACTCTGCTGGCCGCCCAAGCTTCTGCGTCAGAAGCCCAGGCCTGAAGCAACTGAGCCACTTGGCAGTTGTTTGGGCAGGGTGCAAGGGTGGAATCTGGGCGGATTCCAGCAAAAGATCCATTGTCCAGAAAGATTCCATGTCCCTAGGCCCTAAGGTCCTAGAATTGCCACTGCTATATTTCTTCTGTGATTTCGGAAACTAACTTCTATGACTGCCAAGATCTGATTGGGTAAAAGTTCTGTTTGAATTAAACCCTTGCTTCCCAGCTCTCAAAGATGCACTCCGCGGCCCAAGTTTAATCCTTGAAGACTTGACCTAAACACCTGAGGTTCAGGGAAAGCAACAGACATTTTGATAAGCCAACAGGTGGGAAAGACAGGATTTTGTAGCTTTTTAGGAAGGGTGGGAAAGGAGGGGTGGTGTGTACCCCAGAATTTGCTAGACTTCTGACAAACGTAGGGGCACTTCCAGGTCGCGATTTTTAGACTGCTGCAGAAGAAGCTGTTTGAAGCTATGGGCTTGAATTGAATGCTGAAGGGAAAGTATGGGTCATGGCAACAGGATGTCGATTGGATGTCGATTGGAAAGATAAGGTTTCTCACTTTCTATACGCACGTTTGGTTCGGTTACAAGGTGCCGCAGGCACCTTTGAGAGGAAGCTGCACACCTCTTTCAGACAAGAACACGAACTTCACCATTAGAATTATTTGTCGATAGCCGTGGCATTTTTGAATCATCGGGGGAAGGCCTCATTCAAAATTGGGGATTTATATAGATAGGATATGGGGATATCCCCTGTAATTCCAGAGCTTAAAAGTTGATTGTTTGACCAATTAGGGACAACTTCTGTTTGGCAACCATTCTGCGGTGGACTGTTCCACGGCCAACATTACGAAGCTCTGTTGCAGTGCCAGGGCAACCCGTTTGGACTGGCCGAAGGACGTGAAGATCATGTCCTTATGACTCTCGGTGCCTGGGCAGTAACTAAAGATATTAAAGAAACCAGAGAGTGACAAGGTTGTTGTGGGAGAAACGCTCTCAAGTTTTGGATATTTCGAGAAACGACTGGCAAGGGCAGGTGTAGGTTGAAGTAGAAACCGAAACTGACAACCGAGGTCAAGTCTTGCTGCCTGGGGCCCAAGACAGCTGCCTTCCACTGACTTTCTGGATTAAGGGACACATAAAGATTTCAAAAAAGGCCCAGTTCACCACCAGCATTCCCCCCGCCGCACAACTGCCCTCGGCGCTCCCTTTTGTCGTGCGATATCATGTGTACATAAATAGGACAATGTAATTTAACCTTTGAAAGAACCGCAGCCTTGACTTAGCCAATCTAAAAGTACTCTTGAAAGAAATCAGCAATGGATTGTCTAATGATCTGTGCCAGGTGGTCAGGTCTTCCAAGTCAGAGTTGCAAATGGACAAGAAACTTCCAAACATTGGCCACCTGAGGTTTGGAGCCGTGTTGGGCGTGCTGAAGTGCCGACAGCGACACCAGGATGATGAAAATGGACATGTCCGTGACAGCCTGTGTTGCAAGAAGTGAGGATTGAATAGCCCTCTCGGGCCATGAGCTAGAACCGCACTACTTCTAGAAATATTGGAGATGTTTTGACAGGTTGCGGATGCAACGATTCCAATTTCTCGTTCCAACAATGTTTGAAAACAATTTTCAGAATTTATTGGGAGGTTTGTCTCTCATCAGCCAAGTCCCACACTTCTTGAAAGTGTGCTGCAGCTGTTGTCGACGGCATCGTTGCAACTTTTTTGGTTCAGCTGCGGCAGAGTCCGCGAGTGAAGGGATGCTTGAGCCGAAGGATGATGAAGGCAACCCTGCGAGCTTTTTAGAAAGTCATCAAACATCTCACTCCCACTCGGCCAATGGCTGAACTCTGAACTTTTGGGTGTTTTTTTTTCCCATGCTGTACATGTTGAGACAAGGTTAAACTTTACTTTCAAGGTTTTTGTTGTATCAAAGCAACATGTTTCATAAGATTGCCTTCAAGCATGAACGAGGGTCAGCAATCCTTAGCAGACTCTTCACACACACTTTGAGACATCTCTTCGCACAGGTGATGTGCTGAAGAGAGTGGGATTATCTGCTGGGCTCTCGGCATCATGAACTACTACTAGTACAGTCCTTGCCGTTTTTCTTTTCAACACAGGAGTTTCTGGAAATAATGGACATCCCCCAAAAGTTTTGCAGTTCAACGATTTGCGGAAGATAGACTGTACTCTTTTTGAAGAATATCGCTCGTTACATTTGGCCCCAAACTCATGGAATGAGAGCTGTCACAAGGTGCTGAGCAACACCAGCTACTGGCAGCGCAGCAAGGAGGCGGGATGGTTCTTGAGGGTTGTCTTTTTTGAGATGAAATTGCAAGTGGTGCAAGCGGCTGTTTCTTGTTCTGTTTCTCACTTCAACTTCTTCCACTCAGCAGCAGACATTGAGAGATTCAAACTTTGATATTGCCAAGAAAAGGACTGAGAGCATTTGAGAGCCATATTTCAGAAGAGGTCTCCGATGTGGGCTGAATTTGTTGGTGTTTGGGGCAAGCGAATTCAATGTGTCAGGAAGCCGTGGATGCAGAGCAGCACTTGGCTCAGTTGAGACGTGAAGCTCAACTGCGCCAGGCCAGATGTGAGGGACAGCCCGGGTGCCAAGATCTTAGCAGATGGACTGGCAATTTTCGAGTTGTTGGCCTCCAAAATATTACTGTACTTATTCACAACGTAGCGACCTGGTACTGACAAAGGTACTGACATAGTCATAGTATTGATCTCTTTTGGCTTTTAAGGAGGCAACACATTTGGGGAAAGGACTTCTGTGATTGGGTCGGAGCAGAAGGACAGGAAGTCGCACAAAACTCATTTCCGAAGCACTTGCGCCCTGCCGTTGTTGCTGAAACCATCTTGGGTGGCATAGGCTGGAGACGTTGGCACGGGATGCCAAGGAGGAGCAGGCACGCGGTGGGTGGGAGATGCCCGGATGGGTTGGGAGTCCTGTTTTGGATGTTTCCCGGCAAAATTATAGTTACAATGAGAGGAGCAAAACGTATTTGTAAATTTTGTTGTTGTATTTTCCGATTGAAATGAGCTGAATAGAGCATAATTGGATCATGTTGAGATGAATTGTAATGATTGTAGAGTACAACAAAAATTGGAAGCTTTCAGAGTTTTTGCCAAGAATCAGGCATGGAATGACCATATAATATGATGACTTCCCAGAGAGCAAGATGGGGAAAAGGTGATGACGATGACGATGGCGGTGGTGATGGCGATGGCGATGACGATGACTATGATGATGACGATGACGACGACAACGACGACGACGACGACGACGACGACGACGACGACGACGACGACGACGACGACGACGACGACGAGGACGACGACGACGACGACGACGACGACGACGACGAGGACGAGGACGAGGACGAGGACGATGAGGACGATGAGGATGATGAGGATGATGATGATGATGATGATGATGATGATGATGATGATGATGATGATGATGATGATGATGATGGAGATGATGGATAAGGATGAGGATGAGGATGAGACTTGCGACGCTGAGTTTGATCTTGAAATCAACGATGGCGATGGTACAGGAGAGGCGGCTCATTTCCGATAAGATCAGTTGGATTCCCAGTCTGAGCTATCATGTTTTTGGAGATCCTCAAGGTCGCCAACATTTTTGCAGACAAACCCGAGCTTTTGCTTCCATCTTAAACAGCCCTGTTGCTCACAAATTTGTAAGGATTTTTTTTTGGGGCTTTTGCAAACCTTGAATCTTGAATTCCAAAGTAGATCCAAAGTCGTTTCCTTGCGGAATTTTCCGAGGCAAAGAGCTGCAAAGCTTGCGGGCCGAGCTGCAGCGTAAAGAGGAACAAGAGGAGGAACGGTTGCGCCTGGAAACCTGATGATTCACTGATGATTTCGATTTTGTATGTAACAAGTTGGAACTTTTGATGAACATGGGGCTGAGATCTTGTGAAGTTGAGGTCATTTGTACCGTGGTATCTTGGGTCCAGAGAAAGGCAGGGAGCTGTGGCAGGATTTGTGAGAAACTTGAAATTCCATGAGAACTCTTAGATACCTGGAAGATCCTTGAAGAATTTGTATGATTCATGATTTTTAGAACCCGAAATGTCTTTTTCTGATGGGACGTCTTCCATCTTAGAGACTCAAAGAGACAATGCTTTTGAAACAGAATGATTTTGAGATCTCAAGCTGGCGCTCTTTTTGGTCGAGCAGCTCCGAATGCGCATGGATTCGATTCATGGTGAGTGACACGATGGTAAGCAAGTAGTCAATACATTATGAATATTTATGAATTATGAACCAGAAGTCCAATTCCCCCAAAACTGGATGACAAAGACCAGAATTTCAGAATGGTCATAGAACACTGGCATTCCTGCAATTCCTTTGTTGAGGCTTCCAGCAGCATCTTGGCAGAGAGTTGGATGGACTTGGACTTGCTGTTTAGATCCTCTGTTTCAGGGCTGGTTTCGAGCTGATCACTTGAAGAAACATTTTGCGGATGCCTCTGTGATTCATTATCATCACAGTTACACAGACAAACTTCAATTATGAAATGCGAAACCACTGGTCGAGGACCATGTTGAGCAAGAGAATAAATCTTCTGCCTTCCAAATACCAAACCAAAAGTGGCTCACATTTGTTTTCTTAAGATGGATCTGTTGAATAACTCACACGAGTTAAGCGAGAGTTGAAAGCATGGACCCCATGGACCCCATGGACCCTAAGCATTTGATGTCTGGCCCATGGCATAATTGTCACCACTTGCCAAGGCAAGGTCCACCTCTGGAGGATCTCAGGACAGGTTGAGTCATTGCAGGTGGTGCAGGTGGTTGCTGCAACCTAGCAGGTTAAGGCTTCTTATTAATTTAAATGAAGCTGTGAAATGCATTACACCCAATTTCCAACCATGAGGGCCTTGAAAGTCGAGTTTTAGATGCTTTAAGATGTTTCACTCCCAGGAGCAAGCACGCTCCCTTGATTTTCTCAGATGCTTGGCGTCATTTTTTCAAATCCGTTCTGGAACGGGGGGGGATCTCGGGATGTGACCTGTGCCAAGGCTAAGCGTTGCGTAGCTCTTGAAAGTGACACTGTCAGATCAATAGATTCCATCAAGAAAATCCAAGAAAAAACAACGCTGCGGGGCGAAAAGAGAATCTTGATCTTGATGAACTTTCCTATCTACAAAAAGCAGTTGAGTTGAAGGAGTTCTTGCTTGACTTTGACCACTCTCAGTGGAAAATGCCTTTTCCTGAAATGGTGGTATTCTCAAACTAGGAGGAATGCCCTCCCTGACTTGCCCTGGCGATTTCCAATGAAACCTCTCAGGAAGCCAAGCTGTTGAGTGATGATTGGGAGGAGACTGGTTTGCCAGGCCGCAAGGATGACCCTAAAGGTGGCTGTTTTGAGCGTCCCCGCGTTTTAAGCCTAGGTGCATGCTCCACTAAATTTAAGGACATTTAGGATATTCTAGGAACCTGCCATAGTGATACAGCAGAATGGAAGGTACATGACTCTTTGGTGACTCTGGCTCTTGGGGTGAAAATGCTCTCGTCAAAAACTAAAGCTAAACAGAATCATCGTCCCATGCAGGTGAGAGTCGCCTGCGAGTCTCAGTGCCAAAAAAGGCTTCTTGGATGAATATGAAGCCGGTCTTCGACTCGTTAGGCTGTTCAAAGCAGCGGTGAGTTCAGCTCTGAATCTCATGTCATTTAGTTGAAGTATGATACAGGTACAATATATGAACTGAGCAGATATGCGAAGTATATAAATACCCTGAATCATGAGCCGTATGTTGACAACTTGAGATGTACTGTATGGGTTGCCCGCCTGAGTTTGCAGTTTACCGTAGTTCAAAACTCTCAAGATCTCTCACTCCTCTTGTCAACATTGCACGCTCTCGCCTAGAGTGGAAGAATAGGTGTTCCTTTTGTTTTGGCAATAACATTTCCAATTCCATCTTCCAATGGTATTGGCATCTCCGTTCCGTCAATCTACATGTATTAATATTGGCATTTCTTTGTCCACCCTGTCTTACACTTTCGCACCGATTTTTGTCAGATAAAAAGGACAAATGTTGGATAGTGGATTGCAACATTGAAATGATTGGGTCTTAGCCTTGTTGTTCAAAACCTCAGGTTCGTCCCGCTGCAGGAGCCGGGAGACGTTTTCTTTGAGATGCCTTCGTCTGTTTGAAGGATGTTTTAGCCGAACTGTAAGTTGTGTGATGCAACTGTTGGGGCTTGATAACACACCGAATTGGGTGCTTCCAACTTAAATCAGTTGCCCACTCACCATTGTCAACTTGACTTGAAGTGGCTTATTCGCAGTGACCCTGTCATCTCGTACTAGCAAATACCGTAACCTTCCAAAGACTCGGTGAATCTGTGGAGGAGTATGGCCCACGGCAGGGGTGCTTGAAAGTGCCGGGACACGTGCTTCAGGTGTGGCTTTCTTTTACTTGTGACAGTGCGGGAAAGGGAGGGGGTGCTGCGCTGGCAGTTGCTCCAAATCTTACATCCCTTGAAACATAGGCACTTATGGACAGCGAAAACAGACTTTCAAAATCTTTCAAACATTCAAACCATATGTATATATATATACATATATACAAGTTATATATATATATATGTACACACAAAACATCACGTCCGTCATAAAACATCATTGTTTGGATGACTGGCTCCATATTCCATATCGGACTTTCGACTCCCTGCTGACTTGGTCAGGGCGCGGCTCGGCTCCACGGAAGGATGAGGCTGAAAAGTTGCTGCGAGTCTTTCGGCAAAACATGTTGCAGCATGTTCAACTGGAATAATTGCGATGTAGATAAGTTTGATTCTTTGTGGTTTCAGATGTACTTGCAGCTTTTTCTTTCAGTATATAGATTCGTTCTGATTCGTTTATCTGCAAATACCATGGTACACGATGGTACAAGTATATACTTTGAAAATCTTCGAGAACTTGGTTTAACCCATGAACTTTTCACCATGCTGCTCCCTGGAGCGCTCCAAGGTGAACTTGGCTCGTTTGGAGCGATTGGAGCGATTTGGCCTCTGAAGATCTCTGGTTTGTGGCAGCTTCTTGAGAGAAGCTGTGTGAGTGAACAGTTCATTCAGAAGCTTGATCTGCAAATTCCAGAGAGTAAAACTATAGAATTATATCATCATGATGTAGTATCTCAGCCAATTCAGATTGAGCGAGTAGCACTCAGGGGCGCCACAGCAGGCCACTGATTGGCCAGATGTACTGCCACGCATATGAAGCTGTGGATGGGGTGAAGAAGACATTGCCAAGAGAACTTGAGCTTGGACTTTGAACATCTTCAAACCCCCTGTGTAGATATTTGCAGGAGGGTGCCATGACGAATGCCATTGGAACCACGCCTGCCTGACCCGGCGACTCTGCACTGTGTAAATGACTGGGACAAAAAAAGACCGGAACCGAAGAAGCGCGTGACTCGCCATGACATTTCCTGAATGGGGGGCCTTGGCTGGTCTGCCTCATCTCACCAGGAGAGCTGCTTCCCACCATTGCACTTCGAAGCATATTCATCAAATGATCACTCTAAAGGTTGAGGCAATTCTTTCAAAACGAGCATTCTCCCAAACGATGTGTGCTTCACAGTTCCCGGTCAAAAAAGTCGTATCTGAAATTTCTTTGATCCATTCATCCATTCTTGACTATTTTTGAAATCTCGGCCTTTTGCTCATTCATGCGGCTTTGTTCATCCATTCAGCGTTCAAGCAAGTAAGCTGCGGGCATGGGGACTTGGGGTTCGGGCTGCGCGGCGGCTCTCCCGCTCCGCCTGTAGGGAGGAGCCGGGAGACCAGCTTTGATTCTGAACCATTCCTCAAACGTAACAGAGATCATCATATGATTTTATATGATTTTATGATTTAGATTGTTGAATATTTTTCTGCTCGACCCTCGACGTATTAGTCGTATTTTCCTGGATCAAGATTGAGAACTCCAACCATTTGGATGGACTTCTACTGTCTATTTATTTTGAAGTTACTGATTCCTTGGTGCAGGAGAGGAGAGGGTGTGGGCTCCCTGTACCAGCTTCCAGTCAATGGAGGGAAAATAGAGCTTTTGGGGATTTCCTTCATACCCTTCAAATCAAGCTGAAGTTTTGCCTTTCACCGTTTCACTGTGATTTGGCGCAGCAAAACTTCCTCTCAACAGTGGAACAAGAGTCAGTCGCCCATCAATTTGCCACATGATCTCAATTCTGCTAAGATGGCAACTAGCAATTGAACTTTTTTTCGTGGCGAGAATTGTGTTGAGGGCAACCCAAAATAAAGCTCATAAGATTTCTTTGAATGCAGTGGTTTGCCGAAAGCCAAAAAGGGCAGTGTGTACTTCCCTGGACACTCGAGTCAATTGCATCAATTCCGATGTCAGATTGATGGATTGATCACTAGTGATTTGTGAAGATAAACATCTCTATCCAGCCGCTTGTTAATCTTGTTGCCTTTATAATCCTAGCCACATAGTTGTTGTTTCTTTATGTGTCTTTGAGCGAACTAACGGCTGCCCAAACTGCATGCGACTAGGTGAGGTGTTTGTACCGCTGCCACGGAGAAGAGGGCGTCAGATGCAAAGGGAAGCGTCAAGTGTGGGGCTAAGATCCGCGCCGGGATTTGACTTTGAGGAGGAAAGATGAATATCTCGAGGAGATATCAGATATATCAAGCAAACTGTCCCAATCAATTTATTGAGGAATAGCATCCACTTTTTGGTCAACTGAGGACTGGTGGCATGAACAAATACGACGTTCTGGGAGTTGTGGGCGAGGGTGCCTATGGAGTAGTCTTGAAGTGCAAGAACAAGGACCTGCGGCATACGGGTCCTACCCAGGGACAGGGTTGTTGTGCGCTTTTCCGTTCTCCTAGCATCTTCCAGCATTTATTTGGGATGATGGTGAATCTGTGGGTGAAAGAGGACACCAATGAAGTGGTGGCCATCAAGAAGCCAAAGCCTTGGTATCCACAAAACCACCTGCAAAGAAAAAGGATTTCTCAATCACTTTGTATCTATATCAAATCGCAGCTCCATAGTCTCTGCAAAACTGACCCAACAAGGTTCAAAGAGTCTGAAGAAGACGAAGTTGTCCGGAAGACCACCTTGAGGGAGGCCTTCAGCATCATGCTTCACCTATCGTTGATTCCACCCCAACTCCAGTGGTAGAATTGCATGCACAACCCTTACTTGTAGAAGGGAAGGCTGGAAACCCCCATGGATATTCATGAACGATATACCATGAAGTAGTGGTGATTCACGCTGAGGGCCAAGGACCAACACAAGCGTACTTTCGGCCAGGTGAAAATCCTCCGAATTATGCGGCACGAAAATATCGTGCAGCTCAAGGAGGCAAGAATTGCGAAAAACACCTGGTAGCATGAGAGAAATTGTAGTTTTACAATGCTTTACATAGTTCTACAGCAAATTGCACCTTTACGGCTGTTTCGATGCAAACGTGCATGATTGTGAGGCCTTCCGAAGGAAAGGAAAGCTATATCTCGTCTTCGAATTCGTTGAAAAGAGCATGCTTGATATTCTGGAAGTCTTGACCTCAAAATCACAGCGCGATGGATTCCTTCTGGGGAGGTGAGGATAGGCTGGATGTGAGGCAAGTGGATTAGGTACCATTCGGTGGCC
Organism: Breviolum minutum Mf 1.05b.01; assembly: GCA_000507305.1. Taxonomy (NCBI): domain Eukaryota; class Dinophyceae; order Suessiales; family Symbiodiniaceae; genus Breviolum; species Breviolum minutum. The sequence continues at coordinate 25,215 of DF241000.1, forward strand.
TCATCTGAAGCCATTGATTGAGGGTCCACCCGTCAACGCATCACTCCCAATATCACCGCCTTGAACAGAGTTTCAGGTATTGGCAAGTGCTTTCACCGGCGAATCCACTGGGAATGTAGGTTCTTGAGACCAGGACTTCCCAATACAGCATGTATACAAGAATTAGCATTTATTTATGGACTTCTGTTTGTCACCGATACGTGTGGTTGTCTTCAGTCGACCGTACGACGCTGGCAACTACAATGCAAGATAAATCCCTGATCCTCAAATTCGTGAAGTCATGATCAGTCCTTGCATCAGCCTTGCCTGAGCCCCAAATCATGTTTGAGCCTGTTTGAGGCCAACCCTAATGGCGTTGACACAGAGACTGTCCGAGTCCTCACATGTCAACTGGCCCCTCGGTCAGCAACCTCATGCCCATACCATGCCCACCACGTGGAGGTTTAGGGGTTGAACCTCAAAAGCAGCAGTGGAATCTTTCCATTGGTCTGTGGTTGCACATGGTGTCAATCTTCACTCCATATGAATGTATTTGTTAATGATATTGTTTTCATATCAATGGTTGTTAGGTCGGGAACTGGCTCAGGCAGTTGCTTTCGGAGGAATCATGGTAGTTTGGTACTTTCTGGAGTCAGATCTGCCCTCTTTGAGTAGGCAACATAGTTCCTTTGAAGGATTCAACAAAAGTCTTGATCATCATGACTTCGTAGTAGTGGCGAATAATTCCACAGGTTTCATTTGTTCCACATTCAGATCATCACTGCACTGCCATTGTACTGAGGCGCGAGCCATTGAATATTGCCATAGACATGATGTGCCCTGTTCTGGAGAACTGGTGTGGCCGTTGCTGTGAAATTCTGCTCAGGATCCAGCGTTGAAACATTAGAAAGATGGGATTTGCCAAATGTCTGTTTTGGTATGCAAACTTGTGTCCATTCTCTTGACTTGGTTTGAATGGTACTGAATTGCTGGCTTCCAAATGGGATGAACTTAGATACATCTTTCACCTTGGATCATTTTCCATGTCCCTCCGATACTTTGCCGACTAAAATTGCACGAGAGTCTGATGTTCCCAGGTGATTCACCGAGACATCAAACCTGAGAATCTGCTAAGTCCATGGCTGAGCGGTGCAACGTGGGAAAATGCGGAAGCCCACTCCTGAAACTAGATATATAGATAGGCTGTATAGACATGCCATGTTTATTCATGTCTAAATCTTTGGGAATCCTTGGTACTTGACTCGGATTTCGTACAGACACTGACATGAATGCTGCTTGAGCAAAAAATCTTGCTGTCTAAGAAGTGAAGAATAGAACCGCAAATGTACTCCTTATCTCCTTCACATCCACCTCAGTAGTTTCGCAGTCCCATGAAACCTCAAAACTAAGCTTGGCGCGGAAACGCCATCTCTTCAACCCTTTCCTTTTTGCGGTCTAAGGTTATCAAGCCTTTTTTTTCAATTAGATATGCATAATGAATTAATGGTGCTTTTGTTCTTTTTCCATGGCAGTCTTTGTGTTTCCTGGGCGGGCTGTACTCCTTCCACTTGGCAGCCGCTGATTCCGTGATCCGATGCTCAGTCAATCCTGCAGACAACGCACTTCGACTGTGCGATTTTGGTTTTGCACGGACCATGAGCTGGGACTCCCAGGTTCACCTGGAAGTTTTTCTACGTGGAAATCGGATGGGACTGATGGGACTGAGATTGAAGGGAACTGTAACTTTGGGCACTTGAATCTGCTTGCTGTAGCTGATGAATGTGGCTTATTATTTCATCTATAGCTGGATTAGCTGATTTGACACCTGATCCTTGACTCAATATATGTTGTATCATACAAGTATCAATTAATTATATCTGTATAATAGTTATATATGTATAACATACATCCTACATAATACACATACACATTTGTAGTATATATCTTACATATGATATTGATATTGTTTTTGCCTTACAATTTCTAGATATTTACACCAGCTGGAAAGCACGAACACAGACACAAGCAATCTATTGGCTGAACAGTTCCAATGAAACCGTGAGTGGTGAGCAAGACCTTGATTTTTCCGTTTTCTGTGGTTTGTACGCTGCAGACGTCTCCAGGTTCCTTTTCAAGAAGTAAATTCCAGTCACCATGAAAGGAATGTTTTTTCAAATCTACCAATGGTTGCAATGGGACTGCTCAAAGCATTGCGTTTACTTCTCTGGTGTGGGTCCCGGTTGAAAAATACTATGAACATACAAAGACTTGACATGTGCCTAAGGCGCCGACACGCCACTGACAGCCTGTCACTCAGAGTGTTTTGCCTTTTGTGCCCGAAAAAAAACCGACTACTCAAAGGGAGGACTTACATCAATGGTTTGCAAACCTGAGGGGTACTGCCCCAGTACATGGGTGAGAAAGTGTTATCATATTCTCGTCTTCCCAGTTCAAATGAGTGGCGCCCAGGTTTGTAGTCTCCCCATACGAATTACTGGCCTTTTGGAATTCCCTTTTTCGATTACCCAGATCATGAGATGCTAACCAAGGACTACGTGGCCACGCGATGGTATCGTGCACCAGAGCTTTTGTTGGGGTCCACCCACTATGGCAAGGACTGTGATCCACTGGTGAAAGAGTAGATGAATGATGATGAATGTTTTTTTTGAGTTAGTGAAATGGTTCAATTTTGATATATTTTGATCATTTGTATTTTTGCAATCTTAGATTGTTTGTGTCAGGATGTTGACGTTTGGGCACTGGGCTGCATCATGGGTGCGGCTCCTATCCGGGAGATCCGGCAAGAAACTGTTTCAATGTCTGAAGATCATTTGGATTCATTTGCTTTGTTGGATGATAAGATGATAAAATGATTGATGATCTCCGAAATTATGATTGCGAAACGATCAGCGGAGCGCACCTCTTTTTGATCCACTTACAAAAGGGCTTGCGGTGCAGGTCATGATCCCTTCAAGTTGAAAGGTTCCAAACAGAACGTTGGAGAGAGAAGGATGGATACCACTGCATGATGACATATAAAAGTCACTCAAGTGGAAATCACATCTACACTCCCCTTTCGGACGTTGTCCAAACTGAGACTCAAGGCCCTACTTCTCTATAAACTCAAAGCCGTAGTTGGGATCATCAGGATCCGGCTTGAGTCTAAAAAATGTGAAATCCTTCCACTGCTTGGTTGCTGTTCCACGAGCGCAGCTTGGATCCTGCCAATCGTCAATGGTAATCACTGGGCGAGTTCCATCTTCAAAGCGGTTTCGCGAAATGGCTCAGACACCATGGACCAGCTGCAACTGAATCACCACCTGATTCCGTTCCATGCGCTGCGGTGTCTCGTTGTGATTCATAGCCACCTTCCCAATGCAGCTGACTACTCTGATCAGCTTGGCTCTCATGCACTGATTTCACCTTCTTGGGCGTGATCCAACTTGTAGGAGTTCTCAATGCCGTTACAAAACTTGTTCTAGATGCTCCTGTCTCCACTTCAGCCTTACTGCTACTTGCCCCACCATCCGCCACACCGAGCTGGGACCTTGACCTGGCCCTGCCCCTTCCCAGTGGTTGTCTTTCCTCCAGCTCATCATCCGAAGGCGCTGGAAGATCCTGAGGTCTTGCAACAGCAACTTGAAGTCGAAGATTCGCACCTTCTGACCAAAACGGGTTCCCAGCAGCCAGCGCCGGCAAAGAGCTAGCCCAGGAAAGCGCCATCTCAACAAACCCAGAGTGTTATGCTCTTGGGCTCATAACCTGAGAAACGATCAGGGGAGCGCACCTCTTTTTGATCCACTTACAAAAGGGCTTGCGGTGCAGGTCATGATCCCTTCAAGAAAAAGGTTCCAAACAGAACGTTGGAGAGATAAGGATGGATACCAGTGCATGATGACATAAAAAATCACTCAAGTGGAAATCACATCTACAATACTAAATCAGACACAACTAGAATTAGGCAATGACCCACATAGTCGCTTTTGTCTTCTTGAGGTGATGAAGGCGAAAAGGTCTTTTGATCAGCAGAATGTCTGACCTCAAAATAGTTTTTATTCGCAATTTGCTTCTGATCTCACACAAGCAGCCCTATGGTACCAAGCAGGGTACTTGACAATTTGTAGATTGTGTAGATCGATAGGAATGCCACAGATGGTCCAGTTTGGTGACGTCATCATAGTGCATGAACTTCGGTTGTATCATCATGACTGGCAAGAAACACTTTGACAACACTTATGGACATATTCTTTTATGTCACGCACTGGCAAATGTGTGACTTGCCTCTTCGATGCAGAAATTTGGGACCAAAAAACCAGGCGAACTGACGGATGGTCAGCCCCTTTTTGCTGGCGAGTCTGAGGCGTGGGACAGATGTTGGTATTTTAAAAGAATTGCAGTATACTATTGCACTGCTCTTGGTGACCAACGTTTTGGAACCAGCGGGTCAATCACCATTGCTCGAAACAACAACAATAGGCTGAGTGTAAGTTGTAGAGGTGATATAGCAGAGAGGGTGACGGAAAGGAACAAATTGTAACCTCTGGTGCGATAGGGCTGCATTTTTTTAAAGCTGAGGTATTTCTAAAAGAAACCCTGAGTCTGTAAGTGAAGGTTGTGATACAAGGGGTTGGTTGCCAGAGGTTGGCTCTTGCTTTCGTTGCTTAGCCAACACTTTGGATTTGTTCTGTTTCTTTAAAGACTTACTGACCTCCATCCAACAATGAATCTTGGAAAGTCCCTTTTCCCAGCAAACATGATAAGATAATGGCGCAAGTACAAGGTCCAAGAAACAGAGAGAAGGCCTCGATTTTCGATGTCCGATTTGTCAGATGAGATTTTCTATTGCAAGGTGGATCAGCTTTTTGTCATCCAGAAAGTGTGGACACCAAGACTGGGATAGCGAAGCTGATTCCGTGCGTTAACCGTGAACCATGAACCTGTTTTTTTTGCTAGTTTTATTTAAGGCTCCTCGAACTATTGAAGTGGATCAGATGGAAACAGCTTCATCCGCCAACAGCAACACTTCAGGGTTTGTTTGAAATCCTGAAGATGGTGAGCTTGAGGTGCTTGGACCTTTGACCCCTGAGCACATGGAGATGTTCCTGCGAAATCCACGTTTTTTAGGGATCCAGGCCCTGACATGGAGGGAATGGGGAGACATTCGAAGCAACTGCTTTGGAAGATGTAAGGTCAAAGAGATTATATTGGATTTCCATTCACTACTTTGGACATCCTTCAACACTTGCTTCCATGCTCTTCTCCAGCACTTGTGGGATTTGTGATGGCAGTCTCAAACACTAAAGGATCTGAAAAGATTCCGAGTTTGTGAAAAGCTCTGCACTGCTTTCCCTGGCCGTGCTGTGCTCTTCGCTGGCAGTTTCCGGATGTGAGCCGGCCAGAGACGCTGGAGAAGCGCTATTTGCGACGAATGTTGAAGGCACAGATGCAACTTCTCAAGGTGCGGCCGAGGGCCCTGTGCCGGGAGAAGCTTTCGCTGTTTCTAGAAATCGGCAGGTCACCAGGTGGAATGGTGATGATGATGCCAATGGGCCCTTACCATGGAACCTTTCCGCAAACTCTGCCAGGATTTCCTCAAACTCTGCATGTAAAACCACAGATCCACATCAAATTACAGTCTTGTTTCGCCAAAGTAGCTGTTCTTGCCCGGCAGGGGGTGCTGGTGATGGAGCCGCGCCGGCGTTTAAGCGCCAGAGAGATGTTGCGCATGTCGTGGTTCGAGGCCTGGGTGAGCCCTTGCAGACGTGCTGCGATAGGGCTTTTGGTTTGGTTCCGTTGACTTCCGGTCGTCCACCCCTGAAAAGAAGATTAACACTTGATCAAGTTGGATTCAAGAGGTTTGGTGTCATGCTTTTCTTGGGTCCAGTTAAGTATTCTTCGTGGAGGGGTTAGCTTGAGGAGAGCCTAAAAAGTCTTCTGCTCCAAGCTCCTTTGTTCAGGGCATTAAACTGCCCAGATCTTTACGACCGCCTTCACAGACTCACTCCAGAAGCATGAGGTGCGTTGTCCAAGGGTGGTCGTTGGATGCACTGGGAGGGTTTTCGAAGGAAATGACCAGAGGATCAAACAATGGATAGTTTCTCTTAGTGTGGATGATTTCAGCATGACACAGCAAAAGATGACGTGGAAACACGCAGGGGTACACAGTGTTGCAGTGTTGCAGTGTTGCACTGGATGCTAAGCAGATATTCTGACCACGTAGGGGTACACAGCTGAAGGGCAGCATTCGAGATACTGCGGCCGAACCCGAGGCCTGAGTCCAGTGGCTCGGTCCGGGTACCAGAATCCCACGGGCAGGTGGCTAAAACAGATGCGTTTTTTTAGATGAAAAGATCACCCAATTAGAGATCATATAAGATCTTGGAAGCGTGTGCGTGTGGGATTGGGAGCATTCTTTTGTGACCCATTTTCATTTGCATATAAATTGAATTAAATTGATTGGATTTATCTTTTCGTGATGAAATTTTTATTTCAACCATCCAGATTCATGTTGAATCCTGTCCAAGTGGATGGTGGACTGCTGGCGGAAGGCACTCTTTATGAGACAAAGAGACGGACGGACAGATATAGAGGTAGAGGTAGAGATAGAATGATATATAGATATATAGATAGATACAGATACAGATACAGATACAGATACAGATATAGATATAGATATTGATATAGATATGGATATGGATATGGATATAGATATAGATATAGATATAGATATCGATATAATTCGATAGAGATAGAAGATAGAAGATACAAGATAGATATAGAGACTGTCAACGAGATAGAATAGAGACAGTCCTATAGATAGAAATAAAGATAGATGTGTAGATAGATAATGGATGTTTGTAAATGATATAATGTGGATAGATTAGATAGATAGATAGATGGATGGATGGATGGATGGATGGATGGATGGATGGATGGATGGATAGATAGATAGATAGACAGACAGACAGATAGATAGATAGATTGATAGATATAATTAGACAGATAGATAGATCGATACATTGATAGATGGATTGATAGATAGTAAGTGAGAGAGAGAGAGAGAGAGAGTTGTATGTATGTATAATTGTATATACATTCATATGCATGTGCATTTTAGCATATTTTTAGTCGCCATCAAAGCAACTAAGCAACTACATGTTTATTGAGGTGGCAACTCCGCAAGCAGAACGAACACCTGTGCGACCTCCGCAGGTTTGTTGGTCGATGGTCGGTGGGCAGAGATTTTGCAGCCAGGTGAGTATCCATTGCCTAGAGATCACTTAGAGATTTACAGACTGTTTGTAGTTACATGCTATGCAGTAGTATAAGATATGCCACCAGTTGTGCTATGATAACAGGATGATGTCGATGAGATACAATGAGAATGAATATGCTGTTGCTGTTGCTGATGGTGATGATGATGAAGAGTAGGTCGAAGCTGTCGACCTCTACAAGAATTTCAGATCCTCCCACTTTCCCGTCGGCTATGGATATTTTCATGGTGGAGCTGATTCAAACCTTTGCTGGTCACCAAAAATACCTGTAAAGTCACCGCCAGCTCTCTCTGCAATGGGATTTACTTTCATTGGCTACTGTATGTGTTTGGGCTGAGAGGGAAGCAAGGATATTTGAACCCACCATTTTCCCAAAGCCAAAGCCTCATCGGATTGTTTGCCCCTTTCACAAGCTTTAGACATCTTTAGACTATAGACATCTATAGACTGTAGCCAACTTAAAAGAATGGTTCAAAGTTGAAATGCCCAAAAGGGCTGCCAACCAAAGACTGTAAGTTCTTTCCCCTCGGACCAAAGTTCCAACCAAAAGGCTCTCTTGGCTTGAAGTGATTACTGAGTCTTTATGCTATATCTTCTGGATCTCAATCCCAGTTGTTTTTCACAAGGCTTTAAGAATGCCCTTTCAGGATTTTTTTAAATCACTCGTGCTGTTTTACTATGTAACTCGCAAATGTCATGAACTATGCAACCCAATTTGGGGACTTCGCCCAGCTTGGACGTTCCATTTTTTGGCTGCCCAGACTGTGCCAATGATGCATCAGACAGCGGAGCCGCGTGAGGCCCGCACACACATCGCGCGTGGCCGAACATGACTTAAACCATAAATAAAGAAGTATGAAGGGATGTTTTCCAAAAAATCAGTGGAAGATCAAAAGTACCTGGTGGAATATGTCTTCTCGAAAGATACAGGAGGTTGCTGCACAGGAAGTGAAGAGATGGCACGATGCATGTTATCAGACTTGTAAGAGTCTTGCAAGAAACTTAAAAATTTGGTGCGTGCGGTGACACGTCTATGCATGCTGAATGCCCCTTTTGATGAAGTCACACTTATCCGAATTTCTCAAGTGACCGAAAGCCACAAAGGTTCTGTTGTTCAATACCCTTGCCCCTTAAAAGTGCACTCGCTCGATTCTACAACCATGCGACATGCCAGGTGCAACCTACACCAACACCTTCATGGCATTTTGAACAACAAGTGCCGATGGATCAGCACGGGGCCACAGGTAGAGCAGTTGCCAGACAGGGTGAGTTCCAAAAAAATCCACTTGAAAGTACAACAGAAGAATGATGATGATGATGATGATGATGATGATGATGATGATGATGATGATGATGATGATGATGATGATGATGATGATGCTGGTGGTGGTGGTGGTAGTGGTGGTGGCGGCCAGCCAACTAACTTGAAAAAGGCCCGCGCTAGTGCACCAGTGAACCTGTCAGCCCAAACTATATAACTTTTTGCTTGATTTTGATAATTTCCAGGTATGATGCCAATAGACCTTATATGGCGGGCCCCAATGAAAGTATGAATTAGCTCCTCTTTCAGAAAGCAACTTTGACAACCAGTCATATAAGAACGCAGTAGTCACCACGAAAGGCCTTTTCCACCACATTTTTTCGTAGTAATACTATGTAATTGCAATAATCACTGACTAATATTAACAACACTGACAACAATGGGTTTATGCCCGACAGAAAGTAGTTGTTGTACACGATTAATGCTACTGCATTCGAATGAGATCCATCACCATCACTATCATCCTCGTCCTCCCTCTCCTTTTCCTCTTCCTCCTCCTCATCGTCATCATGCTCCTCCTTATCATTGTCACAATCATCATAATCATGATACTCATCATCACCATCATCCTCATCATGCTCCTCCCCCTCATCATTGCTTTCCTTCTCCATCATCATCAACCCCATCTAAAATCTGTATCTTTTGCTCAGGCAGGGCGATGGCCCTGGTGCTGCCCCGGGCTTCGCACCGGCCCCGGCCGCGCGCGATGCTCGAGACACCCGGGACCGGGGCCCTCGAGAAGAGACCCGAAGCACACAAGGTGCGCTGGGGATTTGCAGTGCTGATTGAGTGGCCAGCCCTATTATTGATGTCATGATGTATGGTATCCCAAAGATCTACAAATTGTTGTTTTTCTTACACGTTTGCCATATATGTGTAGAGACATACATATACGCATGTGTACCACCTATGTTTATATACCTACCTACCTACTTACCTACTTGCATACATACATACACAAGCGATTCCCATGTTTTGGGTCCAAGAAGTTCTTGCCATTCCAAGCAAAAAAGAAAACAACGGGATCTGTGAAAACCCTGGACCTTCAGATTTCTATTTATCCTTTGGTGCCTTCAACACCCGGATTAGGCGGTGAATTCATGGGATGGCTTCGCTCCACCACCATGGAACAGCAACCACAGCAGTTTCAGCACCTTGGCGTTGGGGATTATAAAGCTGCTCGCCGTGATCGCCCCACAAAATGAAACGATACTTCTCTCTCTTTCAGGCCCCACATGGCTCGTATGTCTTACCTTTTGAGGAGTGTAGTGTCAATGTGTTTCTTCATGCCTCAATTCTTGGGGTGAGATTGAACCGAAAGCTGACCCATTTCGTGATTTCTTCTTTTCTTGTGTCTGTTTACTCGCGTATGCCAAAAACATGTCATTTAGAATTTAGACAGCAACGTGATCAGAAACACTTCTAAGCCGGGACAGTGAATCTTCGGATCTTTAGGGTTCCTAAATGACTAACAACTTCAACCTTCAATATCAGATGACTTGAGTGTTTCGAGGCAATCTTTCTCTGTTGCAAGAGCTATTTCCCCTAGTCGCTTGGTTTGTCAGGCAACAATCACAGCACTACGAAGACATGCGTTTCTGCCGCTTGGATGAAGGATCAAGGATGCATTACCCATAGGTTGATGGATTTCTGGGAAAATATCCTCAGAATCGAATTTATGTTTTGGAAAATTGACCTTCAATCTTCTCCAATTGGCTGATAATTGCTGGTGCTCTTGCAGCGAGGCGGCGACGAATCTCGCGGTGGAGATGTACGCATGGCCTGCTGCTGCATGTTTGCTGGAGTGAAGCTTCCGGTCTCTTTGTGGGAAATGCAAAATTGGGAACAGAGAAAACGTTCCAACTGAGAATCAGCTGTGCTTATTTTTTTTGATTTTGAATGTCTCTTGATTAATGACTTCATTACCAAAGAAAACAGCCAAATACTGGAAGAATGCAAAATCTTGGAATAGAAGGGGAGCCACCCCACCCATCTTTGCCACTTTGCAGGGTCCTGGCCCCACCTTACATCGTGGGGCGGGAGACGTGGAAGCACCACGCAGTGCTGTGGGTAGAGACCTCAGCAGCAATGAGTGAAATGCAACAGTTTTACTAGACAACCGATTTTTCTCTTGAGTGAAGGTCAGCTAGTTTGCGACCATGCGAACCACGAAGATATGATTATGTATATATATATATACACGGAGGTATAATTATATGTATACTATATATATATGCAAATAACATCATACATATCGCACATATTTAGATTTCTATTATACATGAACATAACCCCCAGGAAAAAGGCATCTGTTTGCGAAGTTACAGAAAGTTGATTCCACCAGTGTGTTTGGGTATCCAGCCTATGACCTTGTTCCTCTGCCATCGAAGGAATCTATCAGGTCAGTTTAAGAGTCATTACACGTGGTCGCACTGTTTGGCCTAAACTATAGATCAGCATAGTCAATGCAAATCAACATCATCTTCTAAGAAGGGCCTTCCAGAACACCAAAACCAATATTCCGAGATTTCGAGTTTCATGCGGATTTTGATGATCGCTCAGGAGGACATCATACACTCTCATATGGTGTCCGAGAGGCAGTTGGGGTTGAAATGATTGGGAAAATTCGGGAATCCTGAGAGATATTGTAAAAATAAATCTGAATATAATAGTCTGAATAGTTCCATCACGAAGACTTGGATGAAAACAACAACATTTGAAGCATTTTCGTGAAAGGATACCACACAGAGGGGATGATCCACATAAGCTGTCAGACTGGAGCTCATTGGCAGCATGGATTGCAGCAATCTCAGCAGTGCTGGCCTCGGTTTTCGTGTTTTTATTGGAAAAAAATCTTTGGAACAATGATCCAAGGCTCTGAGGTTTTCCACAAAACGATGGAGTGTTGACAGCATTAAAGATTACAGACAGTAAAGAAGTTGCATGAAGGGTTTTTATATATTTCATCCTCGGTGATTTGAACGCATGCATTCGTTTGGTTGTATATGGGTGAACATCCTGAAGGTTCTCCATCAGTTCAGACAACTGCTTCATCACAATCAGTCTGGGTTGAATTCGCCAAGGCAGCAGTAACCATATACGATGAAAATCGGCCATCCAGATTGCTTTAATCAATGGAATTGGCATCAGTATAGACATGAAGCTCCAACTGATGGACTTGCTCAAGATATATGCGCCTGGGCCAACATTTGGTGCTGGCTGTTTGCTTTGCCAAGGCATGTACCAAGTGACAGGAGGTTGGGCAGCTTGGGAGGGATGTATTGACAAATGTACAGACCAACAATGCCTCCCAAGCTGTGGAAGATCTCCAAAAATATTTGTTATGAGATCACAAGATCACAAACAAAACATCTGGTCACCTTGAGTGGATGGAGGCCTTTCATTTTGGTCGCTAGTGGGTCCTAGAACTGGATACGTTTCCTTTCACTGTGGGCCATGTTGGAACAGGTCTCCTCTTCGAAAATTATTTGGGACTGTCTCCTCATGCAAGATGTCCCTGCATATTGAAGCCTTATGAAACACTGTAAGTAGTTTGTAAGTGTTGATGCCCACGAATTTCGCTACTCATTAGTGACTTCTGTGAATCATACTTCCAGTGAATAGCCAACTTCAATATCATGGCTGTAGAATCTGTGGGATTGCCCTTCCATGCACATCCTGGGGCACCCTGAGGAGCCATCAACATCAGTATGTGCTGCCATGGGAGGGCTGGCGACAACACCATGACAGGGCTGTTGGGAGGTGATCAGAATGAAGTGACTGAAGTCACTGAAGTCTGTACTGTTGACGGTGCTGATCCAAACATGCGTATTGTGGATGGCTTGAGTGAAGAGACAAGCCTTGGTAAGAAAAGTTGTGATTGGATTCTTCAAAAGTCAATCGCTAGAGCTCGAAGCTGTCCGGAGGAGCCAAGCATGTCGCGTCCAGAGGAGGCACAATCTCATGATTATGGGCAGGAAAGCTCAGGGGCCGCTGTTACGGATGTCATTTGGTGATCCAGTCAAAAATTCCGAAATATATAGTGACTCTTGGGTACCCAATATTCAGCATATTTGCACCAGGACGACCATCAGCTAATTTTTTCCTTAAAGATGGTTTGAAGGTAGAGAGACGATGGATCGTGCATGAACATGGGCAATCTGCAATGGCCACATAGACCTTGGCCATGGGCCATGGTTCTTGTCCACGGAATTCGCATTGAGATTTCCTTTGAATTGTTCTTTTGGAGTCTGGAAAGATGGATTCTGGCCAGGTACTCGTACCGTAGAAAAGAAGCAGATCTTATGTTCGTTGCTCTAAGGCCTCCTGCCTATGAAGAGGAAAAAGGCTCGGCAAAAGGAAAGGAACAAGGAATGACAACAGTGCTTTTTTGGAGTGTGGCTCAAGTCAGAAGCGTTCGCAAGCATGGAGTTACCATTCAAATTCATTATATATTCCCAAAGATGACAGTAGCTGAAGGAAATCATGCCCAGCAGGGTTGTAATGCTGAGTGAAAATCCATCACAGTCGCGACGGCCATGACCCGTGGCTTTCGTAATGAAACTAGTCTTCAGGGGGTTAGCCTGGGTTACAGAATGCATTCATGCCATTCATGTTTGATGATTTTTGAATCCAAACTTGGTAAACTTGGCGGTACACTCCAGAGAAGTGGGAAAAAATCCATGCAAGTCCCTCTGTGGGATGGCTAAGGATGGCTCACATGATCAGGGGATCGGGAATTTGGCCGAACCATGTAAACGTTCATCTCAAACGTTCCCATGTCAGGGGATGGCAGACGCTCTCGGCGGCGGCAGGGAGATGATTGGAACGGACCGGGAGCAGGTGCTGGACGGGATTTGCGGAGCAGAAAGCTATAACGTAGTGGGATATCATACATGAAACTTGATCAGGGCATTTTTGCCCAAAGCTAGGGGGCTCTTTCTGTTCAAGGGCACACGCAGGAAAAGGTAGCTGATAGCTTAGATGCCATATGGATGCATGAATCATATAATTAGATACTCTCATATTTGATGTGTGACTTCGTGCAGCTGCAAATAGAATCTCTGTATCTCTTCGTCTTCCCTTTCCTTCCTAATTTCTTTGCTCTTGATCTTGATCCTGCAGAATGGCTGCTCGACGAGGGAACGTTGTTTGGTTTCATTTCCTGCTCAGGATGGCGGAACAAACAGACTATTCATCTTTCCCATTTGCTCTCTACAATATTGGTAAAGTCAGTGACTCACAACTTGCAAGTTGGGGTTGCAACGAGAGTAAGGCATTGTAAGAAGACGTCAATAACGTATCATCTCTAGGTGGCTTTTGTTCCCATCTTTCCATTTTCTGAATTTGAGGAACCACACCCATCCAACCAGCCAGGTCCCGAGGGCCGAGGAGTTCCACCTAGCGCAGAAGCTCGAGGAGGGATCGATTTTTGATAACCCTCCAGGCATTTAATTTCAGTGATTTTGAGTGGAAAAGTTGTTGGACTTCTTCAACCTGCAGTTTTTTTGAAGTAATCAAAATGCTGTTTCTTCCGCCAGGATCCACTCCTCTCTTTGGAGCTGGCAGCACGAGTGCTGCATCAAAGGCAGGGGCTGGTCCCCTGCAGGTCATTTATATTCATTTATGATGTCATATGTGGTGCTATATTGAAAACTCAAGTCTTTTTCCTGATTCTATTGGTGTAGTGTATGGAGTTTCACAAAAGCATACTACTGTAACGGCAGAGTCCAGAAACTGATTGGAAAAACTTCAGCAAGCGACCAGCATCGAGCGAATCTAGCCGCATGGAGTTTAAGATGTGAATCCGCCAAGTGGTTTGGATTCGTATCAAAGATGTGTGACCCCGCTGCGACGCTGCAGGCTGCGCGTGGTGGCGTAGCCCTGCATAGCTCTGGTCATGGCCATGGCGCAGTGTGGTCAGGTGCAGGCCATGGTTCTGCGGACCTTGGGAATTGAGATGTGCCGTGTGTATATGTGTGTACGGTGCTTTTCAACTCTCAAATTATTGTCAATGTATCTCTATAACCTCTCAATATATAATTCCAGGTTTTGGTTTGATATGTCTTGCACATTTCCAACGTATTAAAATGTATCTAATATCTTAAGGGGCCTTTGTATACAGGTCCAGATAGGGGCATCTTTGGAAGGCCTAGGAGGTACCCTCAGACTTTTTTAGATTGTTTCAGGTTTTCTTAGATGAGATGTGCTTGGAGGGCAGGTTTGTTTAGATTGTTTTAGGTTTTCTTAGATGGGATGGGCTTGGAGGGCAGAACATTTTTAGATTTTTTTAGTTTCTTTTAGTGTTTTTTAGTTTTTCTTTGGTTTTTTTAGTTTTTTAGGTTTTTGTAGTTTTTAGGTATCTTTTTAGGTTTTCTTAGGTTTCCTTAGTTTTCCTTAGGGGAGCCTATGAAGCCTAATAAATCCAATGGAACCAATTGGAGCTGGAGCTCAAGATGACTGCGCAAAGCTCTGGATGTTAGTGGAAAAATGTGGGAAAACAGTGTAGAGTGATGCAGTCGAAGACCCAGGTTCTTTTAGACTTTTTTAGTTGTTTTTAGTTGAATTTAGTTTTGTATAGTTTTTATTAGTTTTGCTTAGTTGTTTTTAGATTTGCTTAGTATTGTTTAGTGTTGCTTAGTGACGCATATTTTGCAAAGAATGTATGATCTGGTTTTGTTATCAAGGGGCTCCAATGATAATATTTTGTATACATTCTGTATGCGTGTACACATTGTATATACACTATTCAGATGCTGATAGTGATGATGAAACCATGGACGACAAACATAGTCTACAATATAACAAAGAAACTATCATTCTTGTTTGGCGACCAGACATCACTCGATCCCCTCAACTCCCGCTCCCAAGAGTGAAAATCACAGTGAGTTGGCCTGAAGTGTGAAATTTGATTAAATTTGTACTGTCGATCTCTTTTTCAACAACGAAGAAGACTGAGAGCGTATTCAATATATACAAATAGCCCACGTTCCACATTCATATTGAAGATGAACACAGTCAAGAAATGTTTGAGGAGGTATATAAATAGATAGATTAGTAGCTATGTAAATAGAAGTGCAATCAGGGAACCGTGGATTCGCTTGTTAGATAAACAGGTGACTAGATAGATAGATACAGATAGAACAGATAGAACAGATAGAATCGATAGAATAGATAGAATAGATAGAATCGATAGAATAGGTCAAAATTGATTGAATAGATAGACTAGCTAGTAGGACAGATGAATGGACAAGTAGACTATGACCAATGGACGTATCTCATATTACTTAGATAAGTATATAAATAGATACACAGAATGAATAAATTGAAAAACATAGATCAGAAGATGAATCGATGAAGCGATACATAAACGCTCAAATAGGAAAACATGTGTATATGAAATTATATAAATATATATACATAAGGAAATGGAGAAACAACTAGACAATGAAACTTCTGAATTTTATCTACATGTGAGTAAATATTCATGCATGTTCGCCGGTGTATTGTGTATGTAATTTCGAAGACACCATGGACTTTTGAGCACTGCCTGTCCAAAGCTGCCCTCAAAAGACACCGGCAGGTCACGGGCATGGAAGCTTTGGTGCCCATCAGTCAATGTCAGGTCACCGCGCTCGGGGTTCTTGTCAGTCAGCATCGTAAAGACTACTGTAGAGAAATCTACCATCGTTTTGTTACGATCAAGTGACAGCAGGCATAGTCTTGCTTTGGATTTCTGTAGTAAAACTCCTGAGATAGTGTTGGCTCTCCTGCTGTTTGGGCGATTGGAACGAGACACTCACTCATTTCTAGAAAAGACATCCAACAAAGCACGAGTTGTTTGAGCTGTTCCGCCCAAGTTCCAGAACCTACTTCACTGCAGTTCCGCTGTTTCAGAATGAAGATGGATGTTTTTCTCGGAGGAAATTCTCCATGCATTGCAGATCTAGTACAGTTCAGCTGTAGTGAATCGTCAGGAAGTGCTGTGGCCAGCGGCTGCAGTGGTGGTTCTGGACTTTGTCTAGCACCAGGATCAGGACATGCTGCAACTCTTCAACTGTAGAGTCAGAGGTGAGTGATGATGCGGTCTTTAATGGGATGGTTTGGCCAGCGATTCCTGAGCACTGTGAGTTGTTTTCGGATCGACAAAGTGCACTTTTTCTTGGATTCCAAGCTTAGCAGATCCAAGAGCTCTTATGACTCTTATAATTTGAGTTCTCAATTCTTCAAATATGCCTTGTCTTGCGGGCTGCTTGTAGCAGAGAACTCCTCACTTCTTTGATGAGTGGACTCTGAGAACAATCTATTCCTGGCAGCAATGGCACTCTTACATGACTGTCACGACTCACGACCACCTTTTCAACAGATTTACACTGAAAGGAGTTGGCAGCTTGGGTGGAGCCTCTGGATGTAGTGCAGGCACGTTGTGCAAGTGGGATGGGTGTACAGTGTACAGTTTAAAAAGGTATGTGCGAATGAACATTCAGGTTCGGGTGACAACAGCAAGGCAGGACTTTATTGAATATGCATCTACATGTCAAAGACAGCACAATACAGCAAACATGTACCTTTGACTTTGAATGACTTTACATAATATACTTTCACAATGTACTGTTGTATACGACTGAACTGCGCGCGCTGCCAATGGAATAAGGCCTGTAGGCGTTTCTTTTTGACGCAGCCTTTTCAAGAATCAGGCTGCCGTGAGAAGCATGCCTCTGCTGGAACTGGTGGTTCGGAGGACAGGTCGTAGGATTGCTGATCCGCTCGGTTTGTTTCAGACCAGTGACATGAAGAGCCTGAACATATCGCACTGTGCCATACTCTGTGGATTGGAAGAGATGTCAGGAATGGCCTTCCACACAAGCAAGAAATGTGCGTGCCCTTAGAGAGAATGACTACGAAGATGAGAAGGCCGGTTTTTTTTTCTTCTTCTTTTTCTTCGTCTTGTACTTGTTCTTGCTCTTGTTCTTCTTGTTGTTGCTGGTT
The DNA here is from genome assembly GCA_000507305.1 of Breviolum minutum Mf 1.05b.01. Lineage (NCBI taxonomy): Eukaryota > Dinophyceae > Suessiales > Symbiodiniaceae > Breviolum > Breviolum minutum. The sequence continues at coordinate 42,777 of DF241000.1, forward strand.
GCAGCAGTGGCTGCTAGAGTCGCGGTTCTTCTGCTTCCCCCTGTTGTCGCTGTACTGACTTCGGGACCCATGTGACTTCCCGAAACAATATGTTGCTGCGAACATTCAGAAACATCATTTGTCAGACAGCACGGGACTTAACACCAGAACAAAGTTTTGTTTCAAAACATTCAAACATCTTCTCCCTTTAGCAGGAATGGTTGATGTGATGAATCTAGAAGCGTACCTAAGCCGTTCACGTAGATGGAACTTGATCTGTTGGTTGAAGTGCCAATTTTTCTCACACTTGTATGGTCTTCTGATTCTGGACTCCAGGCCACTCAAGCTGTTTGGGCACAGGGTCCAGTGAAGAAGAAAACAGGACGACAAGCTCCCTTGGGCTCGGATGCTCAGTCCAGCTGGGTAGCATTGCAAGCCGTGACTCGAAACGATTTATAGTACGGGCAATGATTTATGATTCGCTCCTTCCGAGCCAAAAGCTTGTCCAATGGGTTCTCTCCTACCATCTCTTGGCCTTTGATGTGCTGATAATCATGTCCGATGAAATTGCTACACTTGAAAGGGTGAAAGGGTTCCAACCAATACCTTCAAAATGCCTGCCACCAATTAGATTCCAGATCTTTGGTTTATCGACTCTGAAGCATATAAGCACTTCTCTAGACAATCATCCTGGGAGCTAGTGCGTAAATAAAACTGTGCAAATAGCAAGGTATAATTATTCCAGTGATTTCATATGGTTTGAAGATGCTTGAAGGTTTTTTTCTAAGAAATTTTGAACAGGACCTTTTGAACAGACCCCTTCGCCCCCAAAACTCAAGATGGGTCCGCGCGTGCGCGTAAACCTATCTATTTTGAAGCTTTTTCGGGCGCGCGCGCCCATCTTGGAAGGGGTCTGTTCAAAAGGTCCTGTTTAAAATTTCTTAGATTTTTTGTAGTTCGTGTGTTTCTAGCATTGCTTACAAGTACCACATTTCTTACAACGTAGATTGGGATCCATGCTTTCCAAGGCAATGTTGGGCCCGTGGCGCAGCAATGGCGAGCACCTGATCCTGATCCCTGGCAGGCGGGGCACTGGTTGGTTCTCGGCATGGCTGGGCAGGATTAGCCCAACTGGAAGCATTTTTGACAGAAAATTCACACAATTTATGAGTGATTTATCGAAAGGTGTTGACAGGTTTAGCTGGGTAAAAATTGAGGGTTGGGAAGCCAAGCTAATTCTTTGGATCCAAAGGTTTATCAACCAATTCTTTGGATCTCCAGGCCAACCCCGGCCTCGACCGTGGAGAAGCCTGGCGTGTAGATGGAGCGGAGGTACGGGCATCTTGGGAGCATATCCCAAACAAAGAGTTGGTTTCATTCCAAAATGGAATTTTCCTTTGAAAGGTCGCTACTACACGGAATTAAGCATCCTTGCTGGTTGCTTTCCATAGTGATTTCCGTGAAAATTGTGGGGAAAAACAGCATGGAGTTTCCTTAGATTGTGCTTTCCGTAGTTTCCCGCCATCGTTAACATTTCACACGCTGGGCACCGGTAAAGGCCTTGCCTGGAGGCCTCAGTGGCGTGGGACTTGGATTGCTATAAAAGGTCATGGCTGGAACACTTCATGCTTCCCTGATCTTCCCCTTCCTTTCCAGTCCTGTGCAGTTTCAGCAATGGCGCAAGTCATTTTTGTCGGAAGAGTGTTCTTTGATCAAGATACTCAATCCGCCTGAGGTTTGCCTTCCATCCACAGTTGTTTGATCTCTGGACCTCAGGACCGAAGGGAATGGTCACAAAGGGATCACAGGGGCTCAGGGCTTTCCATACCTTGTGTCCTTTAATTATGGGGGAATCTTGGATGCAGGAATATCTATTCTCTATCCAACATTTACCATATCAAGATGTATCAACATTTTTAGCCCGAGTTCCGGAGATCTAAGGGATCTAGATGTAGATTCCACACTGTTTTTTGAGCAGTTTCTCGTTGAGCCACAGCAAGCCGTCGCGGGTTTCAGGGGCCTGGTGCTGCCAATGAGCGCAACGAGCTACGTGGACCGTCGGAACGTGCAGGTGCTGCGCAATGGCCGCAATGGGATGGAACCAGATGGAACCAATGGACGGGACATTCGTTAAGAATGTTTGATATACATGTTTCATGTAAGTTTGTGCAAAATTCCACATGAAAGTGCACAATAAAACAAGCAATTGAATCTCCACTGGAGTTCCGCTTGCTAACGCCGTCACCACCAGGTTGTTATTGAACACTCAGATTCTGTTTGAGACGTTGATATTGGACTGGAAGCGTCGATCTCTGCTACAATACTGTATGTCTAAGGATGACAAGGAATGTTAAAGGAAAGGTTACATAGCTATGCATAGCATATCATAGCATACTGAATGGCAAGGACTGTTTGCACATACTCAAATGCAGAATTTTTTCCGCTCCCTCCCCAATAGTACCTTGGGAAGTGGTTGTTCCCAACATGTTGCTGCCCTATACCTATACGACTGATATGATTATAGAGTCGTTATGTGTTGGGTAGAGCAGAACAAATAGAATTAATATATGCATATACATACATTCTAGCATATGATGATTAGGTACTCTCATGATACTCGCACAAGAGTACTCACATTTTCCAGATGAAACATCAAACTGTCACTTGCTTAGACGATGTCCTTCCTTTTCAGATCTCCTGAGGGTTGAAGGGAAGCCTGACAACTCTTGAGGGGCCGGCGTGGCTGCACACTCTTTCCATGATAAGTTGGCAACCACAAGAGTATTCAGGTTTCCCTCCCTGGGCCGCAAAAGTCGTGGCCCCACAAGAAAGGATGTATCTACATGGGCACATCCATGTATATATATATATAGACATGTATATATGTATATAGACAGACAGACATGTATATATAAGATGTACGTATGTATATGTACATGTATATGACTTATGTACTGTATGATTATCGAGGCGGCAAACTTGCATAGGCAAATAAGCACAGCATGAACACATATTCTTTAAAGTTCACGACAGCATCTTATCAAGACCTTCAATCCATCCATTGTCCATGTTTGTCCCGTAGTCACCAATGGAGCATTGAAGTGGATGATTGGGGGGATTTGCAGTTGGATGGTCCGTGTTTGCAAGCTCCTTCTGTGCAGTTCGCGAAACTCGGCCGCCCTTGCATGACGTGCGGATGCACCAGCAGCACCAGGACGGGCGCGTGGGATGCCTCAGACAAGTAGTCCTTGGGGCTACAACGACAGAAACAGTATGCCCCAAAAAAGCAGATGTGTGAGTCTCCCAATTTGGAGAGTCAGAATCAATTTATACAAGAACCAAATAAACCAAAACAATACAACAAAATCGCAAATTGTTTTGGCCGATGCCAAAAATATGGATGTTGGGTTGCATCCTGGATTTCTGGATTACTCTAAACTCCGGCTAGCAGATGCGTCATCTCTTGTGTGGTTGGATACGCAACAACGAACTCATCCTAGTTAGCGAGTCTTAAATGTTGTTGATGGATTCAACATCAGCTCAGTGTTTCCAGGCGGTTCCTAGATACCTTCACTGCCAACAGCTCAGGGAACCTTGAGTGGCCTGCGGCGTCCTGACCTGTACCATGGACATTGAAGTCAATGGCTGACCCTCCGCTTTTTTGGGAGACGGCAGCCACTGCCAGCAGGGACGAACTCGGATCTACCATGAGAAGTTGCAGTCATGATCAATTGTAACTATAGAAAATCAGAATGACAATTGTATGATTCTGCAATTTTGCATCAACGTCAGAAAGAAAGTAAAGCAATGGCTATGAACCATGCCTTGCACATTGGCTTTCTTGTTGGAGCTGATCATCATTGCCAACAAGGTATCAACACGAATCAACATTTCCATGCTCATTTCTTACAACTCTCCTTGGATTTGGCAGGTATGTGGTTGATGAGGGTGATGACTGTCTCCTTATGCAATTGTTTACATGTTGAAGCCCCCATGCAAAGGAATCCCACATTCGCTGTTCAAGTTGAACACTCTCGAACACATGTTCGAGAGTGAATACCAAGACTCTCTCGCCTATTTTTTCATTCGTTTCCTCCCAAAATGCATTCCTTGGTTTCCCGAGAATCTTCTTTCGCATCTCCTCAACAAACGCGGTTTGAAACCAACACGGCTTTTGCAGTGTTTCAAACGTCCCTTTTTGGTACAGGTTTTGAAACGAACGCATTGAAAGACGTGAGGGGGGTACAAACTCCCCATGTCATGTCGAACGAGAAATCGCTCGAATGGCTTTTGCGAAGTCCGTAGAAGCTTCAACCTTCGAAGACCTGCGCGAACAGCGCGGGTTTAGAGTATTGAGAAAAGGGTATGGTTTGATTTGATGTGTGGCTGGAAATTGTTAGTAAATGCTAGTATATATGTTCATTTGACGGGACCTATGAACAACGTGGTGTTGGTTCAAGGTATCATGAGAGGCTGCAGCATGTTGTGGGCTCCTATGTGTGAATAGTATACACAGCATTTTTTCCGTTCCTTTTCTCATGCCTTTGTTCTCGAATTGTCTTGCATTCTCAGTGTTTTATATCGGCTAGAGAGTGTCTGTATGGGCGACACCAAAATGCACCAAAGACCTTGGCCTCATCTTCCCTGGGCCTGTAATCAGAAAGATGACCGAGATTCGGAAATCACCTGAGGTCAGAAATGAACTGGCCAAATGATCTGTACAACCTCCAATGTATCCTTTCAAAATCCGGAACTATCGCAGATTTCTTGATTCTGCAATACTGCTTGACTAGAGCGAAAGAGCAGAAACAAAATGAACATAACCAAATATATACATACGTACATATAAATATATATATATATATGATTTTATATAGATACACAAAGGATCATAAATGAACAATAAAAACAACAAAAAACGAGAAACAGCAGAACGGGGTCATATGCAACCAGTCGGCCTTGATCCACTGGTGTCGCTGCGGATCTCTCACGCTGCCAGTACTTGTATCACCATTGCCGTTGTTCGTTCAAACCTGCGTTGCTGTCAAAACGGGCCAATGGAGTGCCATGGGATCGGGCGATCAAACAGTTGTGGGCCATGGATGTGAAAATATTTATATAAGCCATTTAAGCTGTAGCAAGCTATAAACTCGTACAGTGTTTGACCAGAATGAATGAGACGTGGTTGACATATGGAGTAGTAGTGGACCGGATTCAAAGAGGAAGAATACCAGTTGGCCCAACTCACATGGTTGTTGCTACAGATTATAGATGGAGCATGCGCCGGCCGATCATTTCGCCATTTCAGCTTTGCTTTGTGTAACGCGGGACGCCCTGTAGCGTGTCTTAGGGCCGGTGACCTGGTGTGCTTATGTGACTTATGTGTGCTTGTGATTCGAAGCACTGGATGGATTTTCCTATATTCATACTACATTCATTCCCTCATCATTCTTGGATATCAATCAGGATCAAGTACTGGAATGGATCAGGTATTTCCGATTCTCCGTCCATTATACATAAGGAAGTAAATTGGAGATAGGACAATGCGAAATGCCAAAATGGTCCCAGGCCAAGGAGCGCAAATGCCAAGTGGTTTCGATTACTCCAAGTGACCCAGCGGCAGGTGAGCTGATGTGAAACTGCACTATCTCAAGTTTTATTTCAAACTTAGCTTTCTGAACCCCTTACTATTCATGGGCCAAATAAAGTGATAGAGAAATCAATTGGGGTGGATTCTGGGTAAGAGTAGTGAGTAGTGGAAGGAATGTTTGATGGAATTTTGCAATCATGACATGCATATCATCAAATTTCCATGAGGCTCGCAATTTTTGGATCTATTGTGTATGCCCTGATATGGTGGGGTGGAGTTCAATGTAAGCTTTAACACATCTCAAACATTTGGTCTGAGGGATCTTTGGGATCCAGTTTCGGATTCACTCGACACTTAAAGTTTCGAATCACCAATAATCATGCAGCACTGTAATCAAGCATGTCTTCTCAGGGGAGAGCCATACAAGGCAAGACTCACTCGAGAGGGATACACTCAATGTGGGTTGGCATCCATTTTTCATCTTGCAGCTGTGCTCAAAACTTTGCATCATCCTTTTCATACCCATCTTATGACTGGATACTGGCAAGAAATGGAGACCAGCGCGCCTGTTGCTGAAGCTAACCGCACGAAGTTTGGTAGTTGCCGAACCTCAAACCCTGAAACTTTCTTGAGTGCCAAATAGACCTGGACCTCCCTTAGCACTCACAGCGGTTTCCGACATGTTTCCACTACGCAACTGAGGTGGGACAACATTGAGTTGTCAGATGATGAGGAGGATGCGTGGACACCCAGCTGGCTGAATGGGTTGAAGTACTCGGATGTGTGGCCAAATTTGGCCCAGAAGATCAACATCATGCAACATTTTTGGATATGGATAGATATCAGTGGATTGCATGTAAAGCTGCAGCTACAGATACAAATGTGTTGTTTGCAATGGAAGTATGTATATAATTCGGCCCATCTCTGCCCAGGTGCATCCGAACATCGACAAAGCCTCGTGGTGGGGCGTCTCAGAGCCCAACAGATCCCAAGGGTGGAACGTTGGATGAAAGAGTGAAGCCGATGGTAGCACTGGTATAACATGGTATATCACTGGCTGTTTAGAACTCTGAAGATAATCAACCCCTCAGTGCTAATGACCTAATGCAGGTTTAACAGCTTGCTCCAAATCTCGTGCACTTGGGCAGGTTCAGATACAAGCACCAGAATCGGGTGGAAAGAGATGAGGACAGTATGGCAGCCTGTGGTGATGTCCAGACCCACTCCAATAAGTTGACCTTTGCAAGGATGAAGAGAGGAAACAGGTGAACCTTCAGAAAGAGCTGCAAAAGCTTCAGAAGGCAACGCTGGTGGTACATTTTTGGTGGCACAGAGCCAGATGACTTGAAGCTTGATCTACTGGAAACCTAAGGTCAACCGAAGTGAAATGAGAAGAATCAGTTGCATCGATTGTATAGTCTAAAATGTCTAAATTCATCTCTGTTTAGGTGACATTTTGCAGGAGTCACTTCGGGTTGGGGAAACAACGACCTACATCAGAAGCGCCGTTGTGCCCATGATACGGTTTACAATCTCATTTTGACACAGTCTCATTACAGAAACTGGTTGCTTTTCAGAGATGGCCAATGTGTACCAATGGGGCTTGAACTGCCGCACATGTTAGAAGCCGAAAGCGGAGGAGTACGACAGCTTTGGCGAAGGTGGCAAGGAACATTTGAAGGCAAAGAAAGTGAAAGCCCAGATCGAGAAGGTGGATGTCTCGGGATCCACCACAGACTCTAGTTACACAAGTCAGTTCAAGTGTGTACGACTACCTGGTTTTTGGTTGAAACCCTTGGCATATCAGACTTGTGCGCTTCACATGTCTCTACATGTCTTTACTGCAATAGTGCTAGTCTTGTGTTTGTGCTTAGAGATTTTAGAGAATGCTCCGTACTGTTTGTGTCATGCACAATCCTTTTTCTGAATCCTATGCAGAAAAAGTGACTTCATACTTTATTCATGACTGGACAAGTCTTCAAGAAGTTGAGGAGTTCCCGGAACAAGTAGCAAACATGCAGTTGGGCTAGGTGTATTTTTGGCATAGCTCCATTTCACTTTACTGGATATCACACCGTGGATGACAAGGCCGAAAGTACTCCACGTGTCCAGGTATTGCCATGCCATTTGTCGCTCCGAGGTGGAGAAGGAACTGGAAACCTTGGAGAGAAACAAGATGCTTGTCGCGATCTAGATGTACACAATGTTGCAGCCGTTGAAGCTGGGTACAGGGTGGTTGGTACAAAGGCCCTTTGCCCCTGAAATGTAGGCAAGTAGCCCATACAAACCAATCCATAGGACCTGTGACATGTACTTTTCAGGTAGTGTACAGGTTTACAATGTTGCAGGCATGACTAAAGTGGAAATACCCGATTTGATGACAGAAAGGGTATATGAGAAAAGTGGTTTGATGGTTGTGGCCCCATCTATTGACCAATGGAGTCTGGATGCTATTCATTATGAGATCATTGGGCTCTGACATAGCAAGAGGCAATGAATCGACAAAATTGGACAGGTTGGAGGAGTGAAGCATCGAGAATAAATCATCCCTTCAATGCCTCAGGAAGTGGAATGCAGATACGATGTGCAAAACAGCTCGGGCCTAAAAGTCCACTTGCATGCCAATCCAACTTAGCAGCTGATCAAACTATATCAAACTATATCAAAACTATCATGACTTTATTTGGCAAGTAGTACGTAGCTTAGATTATTTTACATCGGTTAGTTCCGTTGTATTTGGCCTGCCACAACGTACCTCCATTTTAAGAACGCCCATGTCTAGCTTCATGAGTCAGGTGGAACAAAAGACCGTGTTTTCAGAGAGCAAAGACGTTCCCGGGCCTGAACCCAGATTGCAAGGGGAAGCAGTTGCGCAAGGCGGTGTCCGAGCTGCGGGGAAATCTGGGATTTGTTGTGTGGAAGAGACACTGGGAAGTTCAGAAGCTAAATCAACATGACATGATCTTCTATGGTGTGACAAGCGGCTGGACACCGACCTTTCTGGATAGCGAATGAGGATAAAAACACAAAAAATGGTCAAACTTACCCCATTTGATGATGAAGGAGGATGGACCACATGCTACAACGACTGTCGTTTTCCAGTGAATTTTTCCTCTCTCTACGCAAACACATCTGAACCTCTGCCAGGCTACTGTGAATTTATAGAGGAAAACGAGGAGATGTGCCTGTGGGTGAAATTATTCACGCCGCTCCGCGGCAGGGTCCGCCCGCACCAAGCTTACAAGGTGTCATATGTTCTTCTTGTTGTTGTTGTTGTTGTTGTTGTTGTTGTTGTTGTTGTTGTTGTGGTTCCTGGTCAAATATTTTAGGTTAAAAACGTCCAAAAACATTGTATTTTGCGCGATTTTTGTGCTTGTAAAAGAAAAAACACTGGTATCGGTATTTACCACGTTTTGGCAGTGTCAAGGACGAAAATTGTCCAAAAACATCGCTATTTACAGTGTTTTTTAGCGAACGTGTAGAAAACACTGTGTTTTGCGATGCTTTTTCAACAAGGGGTTTTAAATGTACCGCAAATACCACGGTTTTCTTCATGTTTTCACTTCCAGTTCTCAAAGCAAACCAACCAAAAACAGTGGTATTTACAGTGTTTGCACAAGACAACATGCAAAAAAAAACCGATGTTTTGGAACAATTTTTCGCATTTTTTCAGCTCGTGCTCGTCAAGTCAAAAGTCAATCATTTTTTGCTGCGTTTTTGCCACCGCTCATCTGGACTCAAGAAGGTGTTAAATCGCCAAAAATAGCTAAACTGCACCTAAATTTTACATTTTATTTGTCACAATCCTTGCCGCAAAGTTGTAACACCAAAAACTACCGCAGACTGTCTGGGGCCTCAAAATGCTGTAAATTGCGGTGNATAAACTTTGACCCAGGAGGTTTCAGTTGATTGGCTTTTCGGTTGGTGAAGATTGTTCTAACACTGACATACTTACTTAGAAAATCTTACAGAATCATTCATACATGTTGAACTAATTACACAGAATGTGTAGTGTACAAATGATCGAAGGAAGTTTAAATAGAAACTTCCGACAATATGGAGAGTTGAAAAGCAGATGCATAGCTCAGCAGTAGAGTCGTCAAGTCAGTCGACAAAAGATGCAATAGTCAGAAAGTTAGAAGAAAGAAGGTACATGCGTGCCAAATGTTAGAGAAGTCGCGAAATGCTGTGTTTTTTCAATGATTCGTGTGTCAGGTCAGTCGAAAAGTAGGCCTGTTAAAGCGGCGGGTGCGGAGTCATGTGGTCAGCGGAGAAAGCAAAAATTGCACGCCGCTGTGGCGAAAAGCACATTTTGAAGCGAAAATGTACAAAACACCTCAGTTTCGGACCACTTTCTGAAGTTCAGATGCGGAAAAATTGTACGCCGCTGTGGCGAAAAGCACATTCGGAAGTGAAAATGTGAAAAAACTGACAATCCGGGACCACTTTTTGAAGCTCAGATGTCGAAAAATTGTACGCCGCTGTGGCGAAAAGCACATTCGGAAGTGAAAATGTGAAAAAACTGACGATCCGGGACCACTTTTTGAAGTGCAGATGTGGAAAAATTGTACGCCGCTGTGGCGAAAAGCACATTCGGAAGTGAAAATGTGAAAAAACTGACGATCCGGGACCACTTTTTGAAGTGCAGATGTGGAAAAATTGTACGCGGCTGTGGCGAAAAGCACATTCGGAAGTGAAAATGTGAAAAAACTGCAGTCTTCGGAGCACTTTTGGACGTTCCGATGTCGAATAATTGTACGCCGCTGTGGCGAAAAGCACATTTGCCAGTGAAAATGTTGAAAAACTGTAGTCCTCGGAGCACTTTTTGAAGTTCAGATGTCCAAAAATTAGTCAGGTAGTAAGTTAGTCAGTTAGTCAATCAGTCAGTTCGTCACTTAGTCAGTTAGCTAGTTAGTCAGTTAGTTAGTTAGTCAGTCAGTTAGTCAATTAGTCAATCAATCAATCAATCAATCAATCAATCAGTCAATCAATCAATCAATCAATCAATCAATCAATCAATCAGTCGGTTAGTCAGTTAATCAACCAGTCAATCAATCAATNAGTCAGTCAGTCAGTCATGCAGTCAGTCAGTCAGTCAGTCAGTCAGTGAGTGAGTCAGTCAGTCAGTCAGTCAGTCAGCCAGTCAGTCAATCAGTCTTTCAGTCAGTCAGTCAGGCAGTCAGTCAGTCAGTCAATAGGTCAGTTGATCACTTAGGCAATTACTCAGTTATTCAGACAGTCAATCAGTCAATTAGTCAGCTAGCTAGTTAGTCAGTTGGTCAATTTGCTCTGACATCCGTCATTCACAGCAATCAATCTCTCCTATACGTTTCCTATTCTTGAAACTTCCGCCACCGCCTTGTGCGGTACTACTGGTATTTATATGTTTAGTCAATACAAATAAAGTATGCATTTAGTGATTTTTTTGTAATACATATCATATGAGCAGTGGGTAGAGTGTGCTAATTGCACCTGGCTGGGTGGTTGCTGACAGGGAGTATTGGTACCCTCGATACAGTCAAGCACTCCCTAGCGGGGAAAGGGTGGACCAGGGGGACTACTGCATCTCAAGATTCAAGCGTCCCTCGAACGCACAGGATCTGCTGGAGACCTATATTTCGATGGGCGAAGAGCAGGACTCGGTGGCCTTCAGCCGGACTATTTGAGCAAAAATTGGAAAGATTGCCTCAGTCCACGTTGGACAGTACTGCAAGATTGTCACTTTGCTTCCCAAGAGGATAGCTTTACCGAGTGGACACAATGCTATTTCCCACCCCGTAAATCTGGCAGGGCAGTGAAACATTGTGAATCCACAGGACCTGGAGAAAGTTCGAAACTTCCTTCTCACATATGGAGATAAGATTCTGCAGGGTGTGTCTTGGACTGCAGAGTGATTGAGCAATGGGTTTTTTGTGCTTGACTTAAATCTGAACCTGAAGTTGTTTCCTGAATGGGTTGCTTGGTAAGTCTTGTGTTGTCGTGTGTTGTGTTGGTTGATTCTTCAAGTTTCAATGGATGGAGCAAAAGAACTTGATTGTAGAAACTGTAAACGAGCTGCAATCCGCCTATTACTTGCAATGGTATTTCCTTGAACTAATATTATGATTCCCTTCCCACAACACTCCCGTGTTGTCATCCCAAGCTGCCACGTGTGCACACACACCCCAAAGGAACACGCAGAGCCTGGTAGCCCAGGAAAGCACCCGGGCTCGCTGACATGAGCACGATCATCGTTCTATACGAGTTTTTTAAAAATTTTTTCTACTGGACTGTATTACAGAATCCTTTGGAGATTGGGCGCTGAATGACGCTTCTTGTTATGTTACTACCTCAGATGGATTGTTTCATATGCAATCAAAAGTTACGTATACAGATGTATACAGTATTTACAATACAAAGTACACATAGAGAGATGAGTGTGGGGTCGCAGTAGAACTATTTCCGGACCTCCATGTCTTGGGTTGGCGTTGGTAGCTGGTAGCCTCTGACACATCATTTGTCCCTTTCGTTTGGCAGTCACGTTAGACCGTCTGGATTTAGACACCAGTTTTTCCCTAGGTCATATCTGATGTTGGATTGCCTTGAGAAGGAAATGAATGGCTTTCACGAGGACTTTCCATGTTCGGATTTGTTGTTCTCAACAATGAGGAAAAGAAGCCCATCTAAAAGTAAATAGTAAGTCTTCAGATTCAATTCCAGAGCTTGGATTTCAGTCAGAACCTTCTGTCAAAGTGTAGTCATGATTTCTGTATATGTGAGTCATTGATGGCCGATTCCTGTCTACGTGATTGGTTGATCGACTGATTGACTGATTGACTGATTGATGTAGATTGATGGATGAATGCATTGATGGACGGACGGACGGAGGGATGGATGAATGGGTGGGTGGGTGAGTCCAGATTCCGGAACCCCCTTTTCAGATAACATTTATCTATGTACTTGACAGCACCTTGGGAGATTGATAGATTGCCAAAGGAATGTGAATGCAGGTCCCTTGTAGCCAGGAACCCCCAGAAGCCCTGAGACCAGCGAGACAAGTCCTTTCGGCCAGGAAATGATACAGTCAGTGCGGCAGCCACTCGTCAAGTGATATGTTGCTTCCACCAAGGGCTGCATGGTAGGAACCCTCGTGAGGATATTTTGAATCCACTATTTGAATCCCTCTCACAATGACTTCTTGTTTTGGACAGCCACTCGCCAACTCAAATCGCGATGCAGCCATCCCACCTATCTCCCACTTCGTCTTAGTGTGAATATGGGTGAACATCTTTTTGCAACAGCAAAGAGAAGGCCAAATACATAATCACCTCATCTCGAGTCTAAACTCCATTTTAACTTTTCGGGTTTTTTGAGAGACTGGTTGCTCTCTCCAGCTCATGTCTTTGAAAAGGCGGTTTGGGTGCTCGCCATGTCCTCCTGCCAGATACCAAATCGTCGTGCAGCTTCGAGAATTCAGCAGAGCAAGTGCAAGACCGGCTCGTCGGAGTGCTTGGTCCCGTTTTGGATTGTAAAACCACTTGTGCAGGATGGGACAATTATAGACATGAACATGTGATGAGTGGTGATGAGTCATGAGTGGTTTATAAAAATGTTTTAGCAAGCCTGTTCTTCTGGCTAGTTTGTTCCACACACTTCTACAAGGTGTGCGTAGTAGTGGCATGCCCCGGGTTTTCAGGGGCTGGATGTTTGCTTGGGGATTGACCTCACCTTGTTGTTGCCACCCGTGCAATCTCGTGGGATCAAAATCAATCTTCCCATGAGAGTGGAACGCACAATCCGCGCAGCATGACTTTTGTGTGTTCAATGCCTGCATTGGTCCTATGTTGGCCTATGTCGGTCAATCGCGATCTCCCCACCTTCCAAAGCCGAGGTTGAAAGGCAAGAATGATCCAACATGCATCGTTTCATACTCGTAGGACTCAATACGCAACAGTTCTTTTAATGATAGGGATGTTCGGAAGTGTCCAACCCGAGAAACTGTAAGAAGTAAGAAGTCTTAAGTTATTAAATTATTAAGTCTCAACTTCAATCCCAGGCGATTTGGTCAATCCTATGTTTCAACGACTCTTGGAGCTGTGGTCACCCAGTGTTGCAGGGATGAGGCTGCGTAGTTCTTTGTTTGGAGTGAAATATACAAATTTATACATTCACGTAGTCCAGAATAGCATCTCATATATTTTATGCATGACTTTATATAAACCGCCAACAAAACAGCATGCAGCTATGTTAAAAAGGTCATCTTTGATATTTCTTCTGCAGTTTCGGTGGCAATTGAGCGACTGCAGCCGCTGAGCGGCTCCTGCAAATGGTGTATCGATGTATGCAATAGGTAGGAAGAACCACTCAAGGAAGGTTTCAAAACTCTGTAGGACAGACTGTTCAAGGCTACTTGCGAGCTTGCTGAAATGGTGGTCCCCACAACCTCTCCTGTTTCTGACGTAAATATCACATCTCGCCATCCATCTCGGGATGCCACCATTCTAGCAAAGGCATTTACACAATCATTCGGGGGATGAAATGGTAACACACATCCAAACCCATATGGACCCACAATCCGTGGACAAAGCCCTGCCAAATCCTGCCGAGGCATGAAGGCACCCAAGAATCTTTCAAGGAATGGTAGCTTCGGTCCGTGAGAATTTTCGAAGGTTTTCGGAACAGCTTTACGTTTCTATAAAACACACCTAGTGTCTGCTGCATAGAGGATGAATACTTGATGAATACATCAAAGAGAGTCATGCGCAGATCTCTCCACCAACACCAAGCGATTCAGGAGACCTGTGATAAATTTGTGAAGCGAGTGGTGGAACGGGCACCAGAGAAAAAGAAGGTGCCCCATCTCGACCAACGGCTTGGTTGGTTCGTTTGTTTGATCGATTGATTGACTGACAGACTGAGATTGACTGATTGACTATTGGATTGGATTGGATTGGATTGGATTGTTGGTTGGTTGGTTGGCTGGCCGGTGGTTTTGTTGGTGGCATAGCATGTTGTGGGTTGCGTCATCATCATCATCATCATCATCATCATCATCATCATCATCATCATCATCATCATCATCATCATCATCATCATCATCATCATCACTGGACATCCCATACAACACACGAAAGACCAGGTACACAGTGCATCACAGTGCACAATATGCCCACGTTGACAATGAGTCTTCTCTCCCACAACTTGGATCACCAAGGAGATGGACGCCGAGATGGCAGAGATGAGGGAGATGGAGCGCCAAGGCGAAAGGGCAGAGATGACAGAGTTTGATGTGTAGATCGTCAAGGCCACGCAGGTTCAAGGGGTACCCGAAAAGATCGTGAAAATTTAAGTCGCCGAAGAGGAAACTCCTTGGAAGAACCGCTTTCTTCAGGTTTCTTGCTAAAACTGCAGGTTTAGATGTGCCACGGTTCATCCACTATGTGCAGGTTGACTGGACTGATGATTTCTCAGGGGTTTGAGACTAATAAGCTGTTGCGTCAGAGCTTGTACTGGAAGTCCATATCATGACGTGTAATTAAGATATGAACATTGCATAAATGGTCAGATATGGTGAGAAGCGCTAGGTACACTCCTCTCAGCTCCATGAATTTCTGCTAATGGATTATGACTGTGGATGACTGTGGCAGGCTTGGTCTGATTCACGACAAAAGTGACCTGGACCCGTTCTGCAAATGCACTGTTTGCCAACCTTGGAGGTTCGCACAATGGCATTTCTGGGAGTTTCAACATCACAGCAGCATGTAGGCTAGGTAGCAAGTATTTCGAAAGCAGAAGCACAAGCAAGATGATACACCAGTTGAGGAACTGCCATTGGTGCTCGACAAAATCTCTCCAAGTCGTTTGCAAAACTAGCCAAAAGAGCTTGTAGTCGAATGATGTCGAATGTGGCAACATGAGAGAAAAGGCTTGGGTAAGCAGAGCCGTTTGTGTGAGTGCCCGTCTTTGGGACGGGGCGAAATGCAGGTGGCTTGCACGGAAGACTTCACATTTGCTTGCTCGGATGCAGCGTTTTGGCCCAATTGAAACCAACAAGTGGAAACTTGGAAACGACTTCAAAAAGCAAACTTAAGGGCAAAAGGCAAAAGTCTTCCGGCTGGTCTGTTTGGCCACATAGAAAGACTTTGAGTGAAAAAACATGCAATTTAATCCAAAGCCATCCACCTTTGGTCCACAGCCGACCTTCAAAAAAAAACTGATGTCCCCATGTGGTTACCTGAATTTTGAGCCGTAGCCATCTAAGATTTGATACCCAGTCCCAGTCCAATGGCGGCCCACGTAGAGGGTGTCAACGACTTGGAGGGCAGATTTTCTTCGTTTGAGCCTTGGCTATCATGGCTGGCTCCGGATCGGATGGTACTGTAAACGAGGGCTGTCCTTTATGGTGTTTGATGCCAACAAATCTGACAACTTCAGTTGATTCAACTGTTTTGGGAAAGGTTCACAATGCAGCTGTAGATCTCACTTGGAGTGATGGGTGCCAGGTTTTCTTCACTCGCAATATAATGCAAATAACTCTATTCTTGGAGAAACTATGGTTGTTTCACCAAAAAATCCGAACGTTTGCAAATGAAACATGCATTTGGAATGAAGCACTAGGTGATTCAGTCGCGCATCTCATTGAGAAAACCTTGCAGAACAACTGTACATGAAGCCAGGATTTGATAACTTGAAATTTACAAATTCATTATATCATTCGGACGCACAGGAACACTTCTACTCTGGCTTCGATGCTTCCTTAAAGAGCGAGACAAAGTATGGTTGACCAGAGAATTCCTGTGTTTCATCAGGGTTTCAGAAATCCTGCATCTTCTGGAGAAGTTGACCTCCAAAAAAGAAAAACATTTGCAGTAATCCCACCCAATCGAGTTGTTGAAGTTGCAAACTCCAGACGTTGGGTTGTTTGATATTCAGAAAAGTTATTTTTTCATTATTTTAGTGTATTCGTTTGCATCATTTTATTCAGGGGAATTCAGAGCCTGACTCATAGCTGGAAACAGCTGGAAACAGCGGCTGTGATCAGGGCCAAAGCGGCTGGGCAGCTTCGAGCTCTTGACACTTGGCGACAAAAAAAAGAACTGGTTCAGTGGGAGCCAAGGACCTATGAAACTGAGTACAAATCAACGGGGAAAATGTCGGAGAATGCAAAGAACAGCTTTGGTTTGAAGTTAAAAGGTCAGCTCGCCTTATGTTTGATTCTGAGCCAGACATAGTTCAAAACATCAGAAAGGGTTGTCCTGAGAAGCTGAGATGAGAGGATTGACACCTGTGCTTTGAATCCAACGTTCATTAGCCTATATTTTTGTAAAGAAGGATATTAGCAGCAGAAGAGAACCCGCAGAAAGAACATGAAGGCACAAGCATCTCAAGATAAGGATCTTTTTCTGCGGTTCCATGAGCTTCTGATGATTCCCGTTGTTTGCAGGTCTTGTTCCCACTCGAGGACGAGATGGGCACCAGGCATCAGCGGAGACAGCCTTGATGGAAGCCATCAATGCGCTGCTTTTTGTCTGGTGACAATGGGCTGGGGAAGCTGTTGCTCTGTTCTCCCTGCACTTCTTTGGCTGGCACTTTTCAAATTCGATATGCCCCGGGCAGAACCGGTTGAATCAAATAGATGGGCCTAGTTACGGCACCGAAGCATTCTGTATAATGAAAGTGTTCACGAAGAATTCTTGACTCGGGGTAGCCTTTGCAGGCCGGGCAGAGTCACTGACCGAATGTGTTCTGAACATTCTTCCCCCTTTTCTTCTCCTCTTATCATCATGCTATCATCTATTTCCGACGAGAAAGGAAGTAGCGAAGGGAGTGCATCTTGAATGTCACCTGATACTTTCAACCCGGATGTGCTGCCACTGGGAAGCTTTTGGCAGCATTTCACAGTTTCACATATTTCCTTTCGACTCCAACTTGATGACTAGTCATGACCTTCCACTTTCTCAGTTTTTGATTGCAGAATCCTTTGGCTTCGAGGGGTGCCTGTCTCGGCACACCATCCCAAAGTTTCGGAACAATCATGCTGTGAAATGAACGCATGGATGATACTGAGGTTGATGCATGAGGCCTCTTCCTCCAGCCCATCTCGTAAAGATGGAGGAGCTATAGTTGTTCTTTTGAAGCCCCCTGGCGGACAGTGCGAGATCTGTGGTGTGATGTCCACCATCTTAGGAATGGATGCGCAATACCTGGTTAGTAGGGGATGGTACGGAGACGTCAAGATCCGGCCAAGTGATTGATGTGGAGTGAAACTTCTCACATCAGTCTTCGTATTAAATGAGCTCAAAGTGCTATTTTTGATGCATCCGAAAGGTTGACGGGCATGCTTGAATGAGTGGTGGGTTGTGAACCAGGGAGTTTGACGGGCAACGAGAACCTTGGGCCCCCTGTTTGCTATGGTATAGGATAGGTATATGTAACAAATCGTACAGGTACAGTACGAATACAGTATGTGTGGTAATTATGTACACCAATATGTACATACATGCAGCCAATAAAAACCACCTCGCCTCACCCTTGTATGCTGTCTTGGTACTCGTACATGTATGGATAGTGTCGTAAACAATTTGAATGTACATAGTACACACACAATATCACACAATGTATGTATATAGCCTTAACTAGCAATACTTACTCTTTGCGAATGTGTCCGGAAGCAACACTGTGCTTTTCGGTAGACAGGGCACTCAGCACCGAAGAGTATCAAGCTAAGAAGGGCTGCCTGCCACACTGAACACAATTGTTTCCAGGCATGTTTGTTGCACATGATTGTTTCCAAACATTGATGGTTGGCAAGTGGGTCCTATGTTGTTTTTCATGTCTTTTTCAGTCTTATCTCACACAAACAGACTGTTAGATTTCCAGCCACGTTGGGTGCACCAAGGAAGGGATGTTTGAAAGCTTTGCGAGCACCAAATGCTCTTTCGAGAGCTGCTGGCTATGTAGGAGCCAGAGTGCAACAGAGAGTTGATTTGAAGGGTGGTAAGAGCAAAGTAGCTTGGACAAGACTGTAAAGAGCCCAGATACTTAGAAGACAGTTTTGTCTTAAAACTCTTACAAACTATATTCATCCATATTCTTTTCCAACAACTTTGCTGCACATGCATTTTTTGGTAGACCTCCTTTTGGTGAAAAGGTGAAACACATCTTTTGCAACTCTGTGAGTGGCTTGGGAGACAGGACCAGTCATGGCCTTCCTCCTGGACTTCGTTTTGAAGAGACCAGACCATATATTGCAGATCGCAGAGGTCCTGGTTGCCTTGGGTCAGGGATGATGTGGTCGATGATGTCATGAGGATGGACGCCAGTCAACAAGGACAACTTGCTATCCATACAAGATCATACAACCATATACAACCGACATCAACGAACTACAGCGACATGTTGACTGTCTCTTTGTCCTACTTGATCCTACTTCGGCCGCGTGCCATAAGCAAATGATATGTTTCTAGTGTTACAACATGAGCTTATTTTTCACTGATATATGATGTACTGTAATTTTCAATGATGTTGATCACTCCTTCTGGTATACGTGCCACGGTGATGCACTGCCAGGTTCTAAACATTCTCTTGTCATCCTCTGAATGGCTGGAGTACTTGCAGCAAGATGGACATCGAGATGGTGTAACTTTGCCATCCTTTAGGTTTGGTAGGGTGAAGCCGTGTTTGGGTGTATTTGGCCTGATGCCCTTTCGGGCTGATTGGAATTTTCTCTCTGAACTTGTTCCTGGGGTGTTGCTTAATCTGGCACAGAGATGGAGAAAATATCAGAAACCTTGGAGAGTCATAAACCTGTCAGTTGAGTGGCTTGTAGCCACCTTGGTGTGGAAGTGAAATTGTTTTGGATGCTGCCAGTTCTGATTCCAAGGTTCTTTGTACGCTCATCAAACAGCTGACAGTGGAGCAGCAAGCAGTCCTGGGCCTTCAGAATGTTCCTAGACTTCTGTAGATGATCAGCTTTGACCAAATCGGTGAAACACAATTCGTTGATTCAAGAAACAACTCGCTGTTCAGCAAGAGGAAGGTAGCACTTGGGTTTCAAAAGCCATTGGCCTTCCTGGGTTGAAGGGAATGAATGTATCAAAAGCCAAGACACACTTGGTAGCTTGTTACTTAAATTTCCTTCATATCAATAGTCAATAGTAAATCAAGTACTGTACAGATGAAACATATCATATTATTGAACTTCAGGTGGAAGTCTCCACCGGTCCCTCGAAAGGGTTTGAGAGCTTACTGAATTTTCTCGAAGAGAGAAATCTTGTAGTAGTGTCAGGTATATGGATATGCCAAACAAAGATTGGGCACGCCAAAATCTCTCCCAGCACACAAAAGTGCTTACCACTGAGGATTCTTTTCTTTCGCTTCTTGATTCTGAAGTGGCTCAACTAGCCACAGAGCGGGCGTCCAAGTTGCTGCAAGATGCTGGACAAGTGAGGCGAGTGGTGGGTCCTTGCCGGACGACAACTCGCTATGAAAGTGCATCATCACCTGCTGATTCCCAATCAAAGGCCTGTGATATTCTAGCACACTGGTCTGCCAACAGAGACATTAATAGCGACCAAGACATATTAAGATTAAGATTGTTTTATATAGTTATCTATGCTTATCTTAATTATATAGTTAAAAATAGTTGGTATTGACATCATTACTTGCTAGCTTCTCACCCATACCTGCAATCCAGAGGATGGAGCTGGACCGAATTAGTTCCTTGGTGGCACCTTAAGCGACATGACAACGTGGTGCGAAGTTTCCGGGTTCCTCAGTTCATTGTGCCATGAACACACAAGTGGAATGTTGAAATCTCAGGAGCTGGTCTTGGTGAAGGTGGACTTCGATTTAAAAGCTCTGTGCAGGAATTGAGATTTGAACCGAGTTATCGATCTGGAAGCAATGCTTCTTGGATGATAGATTTTCAAAGATTTTGCTTGATAGATATGGCAACATGTGCTGTGGACTAGACTTTTTCACTGCTAACCTTTTTGATAGTCCGCACTCCTCAATTTTCACAGAAAGTCAGACTAGAATTCCTGGACTCTCTCAGCATATCATCGTGATGATTCTCCAAAGGTGCCGTTGCTCAACTGTCCATCTGGGGTGGACTGTACTACATAATCGAAGATTGATAATTGAAGAATCAGAATATCAAAGATTTGCCACGTCCATGGAAGGTCCTGACTTTCACAACTCTTCAACTCTCCCAAGGTTCTTTCGGACCCCAATGGACGTCCAGAATTCTCAGGAGCTCTCAGAGACCCATGTTACAAGTCTACTTGTGAAAATATGCCGTCTATGTTCATCTATGATTATGTTGAGTTTTTTTGTGGGTCCGTTTCAAGTTTCCAGAAAGGCCAATGGTGTTTGATTCTCCCTCCCCCCATGGCGATAGGACCGCCTGCTGGTTGGAGTTCTCTCACAGTATATAGAGTCTTTTGAGTGGTGCATGTGGACACTATGACACAATTCATGACGCTTGTATTCCAATCAGATTTTCCGTGACTCTATGACTCATGTAGAGTTGAAAGTAGATCATGAATTTAGGGGTGGCACCAATTGCACCATATTGGGAAACTGGAAGGTTCTAAGCTCAAGCTCTGAGGAGACATTACTTTGGCTGCTATAGGGCTGGGTGCATTGGTACCAGTCTTTGTCAAGGGATCAATGTCCTATACACATGGCGTTTCAAGCCACCCGGAACACCTCTTCCCATCAAATGTCTATGATTTGTCACCATCCAGGAGTACCAGCTTTGGATGATTCTAGTCCATCAGGTGCTTCTTGAAGTGGGATTGTTGGGTTCAAGATGGAAATGGTTGGTGGCTGGTGGCTAAGGGCTCTGAGGTACCAACACAACCTGGCCATCTCTTGAAGTTTCATGATTTGATGGCCTAGTTTTGAGTCTACTGAGACCAGTCAAAGCATTCACTTTCAAGCCGGTACATGGTGGTACGTATATGTCTATATGTATATATATATATACATAATATATATAATGCTCCTAAAGAGTTTGCCACTCAAATCGGCAACATGTTTTTGAGGGGCAAAGATACCACAAAAAGGTCAATCTTCGATACCTATGTCCTTCTGTTTTTTGCTCAAATAAGCTGCTAGATCCACCGCTCAAGCAGGTTGGAGATCAACGACCACGCCAGAGGGCAGCCGCATTTTGGCCGCAACCGAGCTGGGTTTTTGGTTGACTGCTTCTAGTCTTCTGTTTTCACTGGAAATACTGTCCAATACTATATTCGCATATATCATATATCATTATATCTATTATTATGTATATACTGCTGCAACTTACTGGTACCTCCAAGTATCAAGAGATTTCTGCATGAGATTTTCTGATTCACAATCTGTACTATACATGAATATAGGTTTGCGATTGTCGCAATTTGCATTTTGATTCTCGCTGGACCTCCTCTAGGATTGTTATAAATGGCACGAATCCAATGTGATTGATAGTAGACATAGGATATTATGGAGTACTTACCGATACTGTATTGGAATTGACGTGCAACAGTCTTGTCCATGGGTTAGCTCTCCTCGCCACCTTGATTTGAGTTGTCTAAGGCTATTATTACCACCCACGGACCAAAGAGATTCGAGGCGTCCCACCGCAAGCTGGGAGGAATCAAGAAACTTAGCACATTAAAGAGGTTTGGAAAAAGGGAGGTTGGTGAAGATATTAGGAAAGATATTAGAAACGACTCTGTCAATCAAAAGTGACGAAAGTGTAAGTTTGAAAGAGTTTTGAAAGTTGGAAATCTGCAGAGTCAGGAATCAGAGTTCATTAAGCCTTGGATTGTTTGTGATACCAAGGCAGTTGAAGTTGCATGATTCAATTCCTCATCTCGTTTGTATGACGACCTTTTTCACCCTTTTGAACTATGGAGTCTTCGTGCATGTCTCCACCCCCACGTTTTCCAAGGAAAGTGAGGTGCCTTCTGCAAAGCCACGCGTGGGAGAGAAGGTGGAGGTCTTTAGCAATTCAGCCCGACGACACTCGGTCCAAAGGCCGTCATAGGGATGCTGCTGTTGCATTAGAAAAACCTAGGAAAACTGAATGAGCACGCAATGGGTCCTTGCTGGCGCAAAGCTGAAGAGATGCCTAATTGGACACTTTTGCGGAGGATGACTGACAAAGAGCATCTATTTATAAACACCCTACGGTTTCTAGGTTCCCCCGCAAAACACATTGACATACCCATCATCTGAACATACTTTGCGTATCTTTGCATAATCATGTATACATGTTGCACTCTTTGAAATAGATATAGTATACATCCCTTTTGAGCCAGAACATACAATCAAGTTCCATTGGTCCATGTGCAGTCGCTTCTCCCAGGTTGGTGTCCAGGCTTTGTGGAGAAGGTTGGAAGGAGACTGGTAGGTATGGATCGGGTATGGATCAGGTCATGCTTGACATTTCGAGCATTCCAATTGCGCCAATTCTCTCCAATTCCAACCATCCAATTTGGGGGGGTTGATATTGTGAACAAGGCCCGGCTGTCGCATGGACAATTTCAAGCGCCATTTTGCTGAATATTTCAGGCTTTTGTAGTGTTTTCGTAGTGTTTGTGAGTTTGATAGCAACAGGTGACGGGATTATTTTTGCACGTTGTTCCACCTCCATGACAAGAGCTGATCTTGGATCATCCAACCACCAATCAGGTCATAGCAGCGTCATAGCGGAAAGTTTTGAGACTTGTTGTCAAACAAATGGGATTTTCCAGTGCTTCCAGTTTGGAGTAGCTATAGTTGGAAAATCTGGGAAAAGCAATCCACTATAATGCACGTGTAGAAATCCCGAAACAGGGTTTCCTGCCATGATGCTGACGCGAAGCACTCAAATTGAATTTCTTGGATCGTTGGAATCGTTGTTCGTTTGCATTTAGAAGGATGACTAATTCTGCCACCCGCAGGAACGAAGTAACTATTGCCTTTCAACTTTCGGATGCCCGTGCCAATGAATGGAGCAAGTCCCTTGGCGCTTCAAGAAAGTCACCTTTTCCTTGATCATCAAAAGGCCAAAGCATCTTGTTCTTAGATGGCATGTGAAGACTCACCTTCAGGGTCTGGGATAGAGAAATGTAGATGAATGGATTTCAGGTGTAACTTCCACCGAACGTGATAGTGTTTCAGTAGCTATCGCTCATGATGTCAGTTTTTTTGCTGGACATTGCAAACAAGAAGCATTTATTATCATCCCAATGCTTTTCCGATCACCTGAAGTCTTATCTTCTTGGGCAGTTTGATGTGTCTAGCAAAATATGAGTGACTGAACGTAGTCTGTTGCCTTCTGCCAAATAATTAGGGGCCTGATTTTGGTGTGTATCCCACCCGGCTTGCGCATTGTGGGCATCCGAAGGAAGACTCTGGCACTGGGTCATCCGGAACTGCGCTGGGTGTCACGACCATCTGGATCACCGATGCCGGCACCAGGGAGCGGAAACTTCACAGAGAAACGTGCACTGTGCAAGACCCCCTCAGGCAGCGTGAATATCGTGAATACTGGATGTGTTGAGATTGAAGATTGATTTCAAAACTTGCAATGGTAACAGCGGGGTGCTGCTACAGTAGTCTTACTCATACTCGTATTTACTTTTGATGCCATTTCCTTGTGTCAGGTATTTTAGAGACTCATGTGTAAAGGCGAGAGTAGCAAGCAGGAGGCCAAAGCAACATCTCTTTTT
Source organism: Breviolum minutum Mf 1.05b.01 (assembly GCA_000507305.1). NCBI lineage: Eukaryota > Dinophyceae > Suessiales > Symbiodiniaceae > Breviolum > Breviolum minutum. Next base: position 67,029 of record DF241000.1, read on the forward strand.
CATACCGCCTTCCGTCACCTTGGGGCAGGTTTCTTTGGCACAAGTTTACCTACCAACTGGACGTCTGAGGAGGTCCAACTTTATGATCCCCTTTTTGCAGACTTAGATTCTACTATCAAGGCAGAAGGTGGTGGACTTGGCACTGATGGCGTCGACCCTGTTGCTTTCTTACAGTCGGAATACCTGGCACAGTGTGGCTTGCCTCGCAAAGCACTTCGTGAGATCTGGCAGGTGGCAAATCCACATCTGAAAACCAGTCTCTCAATTTGTTAAATAGTACAACATTTTGCAACTTTTTTAAGCTTTGCTATTGAAGATTATATTTTTTTAAACTGAGGATTTTTAAAAGGCGAGACTTTGAAGTCCACTAGCCACCAGCCCACTTGGCCAGGTCTTGGTTTGGAGGAGTTTCGAGCGAGTTGTCGTTTGGTCGGCCACTGCCAAGCATGGTCCACCCAGGATGACAAGGCAAGACGATGTCAGTGGACCTTGTACGATGTTACCATGAGTTTTGAGTTTCCTTCTTGTTTTGCAACCGATCCGGGAAATCGCTAATTAAAGATCTTCAATGACACTATATAAGTTACATGATGTTAGACGCGCAGCTTTTCGAACTTCCGGCCTTCACTCTTTTGTTGCGGACACACTCACACAGAGGCAATGGTATACAATAGTCATATTCTGCCAGGGAACAGCCCCAACTCATTTACTGTGCATGATTCCAAGTCCTAAGGATTTCGAAAGCATCCATAGAAATCATGGCCAGGTAAGTCGCCGCTTGCGCTCTGGGGGTGGTGGACTTCGAGCGGAACTTCGGAGTGAGTGCTTAGGACAACCACCACCTCAGTTGCCTGACTTTGCTCGCGAACCGTTGAATCCCAAAAAAGAAACGGGTAGGATGTGGGACCGGGAAGTTGGTGGTACGTACTACGGGGTTACAAACCTAAAGAATTGATGCGACTTTGCAGGGGCCCGAGTAAAAGGGAGATAACGAGGAATCGTTGGATTTGCTTGTCGCACTACCGAATGGCACTTGGCTCCAAGTCACAGCAGGAACTAACCCATGCCATGACCGCAGCGCTTCCAATGCTGTGAACCTTGGATTTACCTTAAACAGACAACCGAATGCTTCAAACAACAACGTGATGTGCCATGATCTTGATGGATTTTGAAAGTTGTTGTCCATGTTGAAATGGCAACCATCCCTTCCAAGTGCCAAGCAATTTGGAATGTCTGCTTCGGTTCACGGTTACTCAGACCCACATAGATCCAATGATCCACTGGCTGCTTCGTTGAGGAGTCCTTCGATTTTGCGATGCTCGCTCAAGGATGATGGCCTTGGATGGTGGTGGCATGCTTCCATGAGAGCAACTTCGAACAAAGCGGCCAGGAGTTTTTGGGGATGCTTGTTGCTTTTCTTGAGCCCTGACAATCAAACAATTGAGCCTCAGATGATGGAGCATGGAGGAACATGTTCTGATATGTTGTAATTGCAGTCGAGTAAATCTGACAAGCTAGTATATCTTTTTCATTGCAACATTGTAATGCCTCTAGTTTCCTGGGCCCTAGGCAAACTATACAACAACTCAAAATACAACGAACTCTTTGGGGGAAGTTTTCTTTTTGTGTACGATGATGTGTAGTTTCATGAGTACAGTATGGGAATTTTAACCCCGGTTGGAATTCCTCTAAAGAATCCAGGTGCCTAGGTGCGGCCGAAAGTGACCTTTTATTGCTCCACTGTGTGCCCATTGGTTCCCAAAAAAAATTAACTTCTGGGTAGAGTTATCGAAATCATTGGAAACCATTGTGATTCTTTAGACAGACTCCCCAAACAGATGCCACCAGATACTTGTGCCAGCAATTGCTACCAAAAAGGATTTGGTTTACTTGTAAAACTCCTATAGTCTATGTTCACCACATTTTACATCATGTTTACAATACTTTCCCAAGATCCTGCACTAGAAGGGGATGCCCAATATTTAGGCATAGGTCTTCCTTCTTCTTCCTTTATTCCTGGGTGGTGCCCACTAAAATATCAGGGTGTTTGATTTGAAAAGGTTGGGGGGTCTAAAACATCATATTGCTTATGGAGTTTTTAAGGTTCACTAAAAAATCACACGGTTAACTTTTTTTCCTTTCTAAGGCTAACAGAGAAACAAAGAAACATGGTTCTCACTAAAAAGTAAGTAGCATGACTCGCAGGATGATTTCCAAAAGATGTGTTTGACTGGAAGTTGATGTGGGATCCTTATACTTTAGAGTTTTTTGTTAGTATGCTGGGAGGGTAGTTTGTCAATGTTTTTACATTTATGTTGATTTTGTGTCCGAAAAAGTTGGGTTAGGTACCTTGATTTTTGGTGGGAGCCTAATTCTTTAGAGCCCTTTTACCCCCAAAACCATTTCTTACTAAAAAATCAAGGTACCCAACCTAACCTCCCTAATGCAAGGGGGGATGGAATTTTCATATCAATATGAGGTTTGTAAGGTGTTATAGTTATTTATATATGTATAGTATAGACTGTAGTCCCAACAATATAATATATTTATGTATATATACATATACACACCCTTTCTGAGGAATCAAACAATTAAGATGCGTGTACGGGTAGCTTGACAATTTTGAACTCAAAGATCGATTGCGTTTCTTCGAAATGGCTCGGCTTCTGTGGATGGGCCTGACACCGAGGTTGCTTTGACGCTCCTGGCTTGGTTGCTTGTAGCAGACAGTCGCCTGCTTCAGCAAGATGGCGATGACCGGCAACATGGACAAATTTTTGGTCGATTATGTTGCGTGATGTGGTGTTGTCTTGTTTTGTTTGGCTCTGCCTCTTGATATTTTTATCTGCCTGCCAGTTTATTTGCCTGCCCCTTTGTACGTTTCTTTGTTAGGTTGAATTTGTTTGTTGCTAAGTAGCCTAGTGAGGAATCACTGTTCATGTTCATGGCACTGGAGATGCTATTATGAAATTACAACACACCAGACTTGCAGTGGCGAGACAAAGACATTCAAAAAATCAATTTATTGTTTCTGTTTCACAATTTATCTGCGGTTGGCCAACGAAGAGTCAGAGGTACCAAACGTTGGTTGCAGTCATTGGGCATCATGGTACTTGTCAGCCTTCGTGTTCGGAACAGCGGATCCTTTCGGTGCCACAGAATGTCTTCTACAAGGCCAGGCTACAGGTTTCCGGCCAGAGGGGTGGGCCCTTTTCATAATCTCTCACCGTCTCTCACGATGGAAAAGATTGAAAAGATATGAAACATTGAAACGATGTTTGCTTCCAATTCTATCCTGGCACTGGTGATTCCTACATATTTCTACCTAGGAAGTTGTTTCGAATGATGATGCTTTGGTTTTCCAACCCAAGCCGTTAATTTGTGTCTTTAATGCAGGTCCACCCCGAATTCACCCATCACCTACCTGGGATTTTGCCGAGGTGAAGATTGAGGTTGCCCAGGTTGACATGCACTCCAACGACGAACAAGTCAAAGTCAAGGCCTGGCCTTGGGCCACTCCGAAGTGTTTCAATTGCAACCACCGATGTGCCGTGTCAACTGTGTCAGCCGACCTCCAATCGCTGCCTTGGGGAGGGCAAAATCTTAGAACCCCTTCATTTTTGCTTTTTGTGTGCTATTTGATCTTGTGAAGCCAGTTGAGTGGACAAATTCTGTGAAATTCCCAGCAAGATTGGATGATTTTGGTAGGAATGCTGCTGCCGGGCAGAAATGACAGGGACACATTGATCATTTTATTGGCTACATTGATCACAATGTTTGAAGCAACTTCTCTTTCTGGGATCACAAAGACACACAACGACACCACCAACACCACGCAGGAATTCAACGAACTTGGTTTATTTCAGTCGTTTCAATGTTGTTTCACTTGTTTGAGTTGAGTCTCCCGGAGTATCGTTAATTCTACTCACGGGTTCGAGAGGCTTCCAGGGATGTGTTTTGACAGGTTGGAAGTCAAGAGGTGACCTGCAGTCCACGAGTGGCCTCAGACTACAACTGTTCCTTAGTCGTTCCTCGGCTCCAAGCATCGGAAATCCTTTTCTCTTCATGGAAGTCTTCCTCTTTTGACACTGCAAACAGAGATGTTAGAGAGTCTTTTAGCGTTTCACCATCACTTTTCATGGATTTCTTTCAATGATTTTTAATTGTATTGTTAGGGATGCAACAAAGGTGGATCTCGGAACCAATCTGATTTAGTGCTGTATGGTGGTATTGTGGCACTGCAGGTTTTTGCGGGGGTTGACAAACTGCTACATTTTTGCAATGATGAACTTTGCACTGTGCTTGCCAAAGTCCATCTTATCGGAGATTTCCAATATTTTCCCAATAGAGGCTGTTTGGATGATTTAGGAATCATTCTGTAATCTCAACATCTAAATTGCAAACCTCTAAAACCTCCTTCTTTGTTTTCAATTTGTATTTATATAATGGTTTCAATGGTGCTTATCGTTGGACCATTGTTGCACACTTCGCTCGACTCATCGACTCAGGAATGCTCACAGCTGAACTTTGGCCGTGTGGTCAATTCACAGCTTCGCATCCAAGTTGAAGCCACCAAGACTCGCAACTTTGGCGTATTGTAGCATTGAAATGGCATGAAACGGTTAGACCTGGCGTTGTGTCAAATATGCTCAAATCATCCTTTACAACCATTTACGGCACCATAGATTTAGGGAGATTTTGGGACCTGCTTTCTTTATTTTGTACTAGCGGTCAATGATGGGTCCACTTCGTACAGATGCAGCAGGATGGTTCCGATAGAGTGCTTCATCTCAGCAGTGATACTGATGTGACGTGATGTTCATATTCTTCATGCAAGTCAGACAGGTCTTCAATATCAAGCAAACCATGAGCAAGCATGTATATACAGTGTAACACAATAGTAATAAATAATATGATTACTTGCTCTTGTTCTCACAAATCTTTGTTTCTAGATTCATTTATTTATCAATGTCTCGATATTAATATATATATATACACAGTATACATATGTTTATTTAATTTTATTTATCTCATTTAATATCATGTACAGGTTCCATGTAGATAAATGCGGCATAGACTTGAAATGGGATTGTCACCTTCAAGAACACGGCATAGCCACGAGGATTCAAGCGATTCCTGGGGCCGACCTGCCAACTAAGGTGATACTTGCAAGTGCACAGTGCACGACGGAGATGTGGATTGTTACAGTGAATTGCTCTCCGGCTTGGATCCAACGTGCCTCAAGCTCGAACGGGGAAAGTCGTCCATTTGTGGGATGCAAATATGAGAGAAGGAAAGAGAAATTGAAGCATTCAAGGTCTTTTGTTCCTGGAGGCCTAAAATCATTTCCACATATCCATTGGCTGTTTATTTTTAGTTTCAATAAACCACTCTTCTTTTCCGAGTGCAGATTTGAACTTGCTTGTGGCTAATTTCATAAACAATTTTTTGACTTTATGTGAATGGCAGCTTTTGAATTTGAACAGGCTTAGCGCAAACTGGTGTGCTCTTGGGTGGTCTAAGATAGGCTTCGAATTTGCGGCCGTTTCCTGTCCGAACTGAGTCCTGCCTCATCGGCCCTAAAACAAATCAAGTCCGATGTGGGCTCGCAATGTCGCCATGTTTGTGCTCTTTAGGATGGTGATAAGTGAACCTGCACCAGACATATACTCTTTGAAATTTGCGGGCTATACTTGTGGCCATCAGAGAGCAGTTGTGTATGTGGAGCAGTTGGGATATGGCAGGCTCCACGACGATCATAACAATAACATCATGAACCACGAGAAGGAGTCCGTTTTGGGTGCAGGCAGAATAGTCCAAGGTTGGCTGCACAAGTTCACCTTGAGGCCCAACTCCTGGTCTTCAGACACGGTCGGTTACTCCTTCCGGAGCAGTGCTTGGGGAGCTGGTGGGCGAACGTATGGCTTTCATGAGACATTTCAGTGCCCAAATCGTGAGCTCTAGCGGGCCGCTGACGCTTAAGAACGCAGTGCGTTTGGAGTTTTGATTCAGAGCCAGAAAACAGGAGTCGAAGAAAACATCATTTTGGTACTTCAGGGATTTTCAACGTGACATTTTCAGGCACAGGGATTTATTCGTCACAAGCTGTCTGCGAGCCCAACACTCCAATTAACCCACGAAATCCTGTCCATGGCACCCTTTCTTTGCATCAGTTGTGTCACATTTGGTAGCCACAAAAATTCACGGGTATATACTGCTAACATTTGCTAACCAAGGCTGACGCTTTGCTGCCATCCTTTATTCAAGGATAGTTTTTTTTAGTTTTTGCGCCACTTTCTATGACATGTTTACCTGCCAAACTGGCTGCCTTGGGCACCGACAAAAGATGGCAAAGTTTTGGAATCCACTACTGGAATGAAGTACTTATGATCATACAATCAGATATATTCTAAGCGCTAAGTATGATAAGACCAGTTTGGGAGTTGTGATCGTAGTCCCGAACTTCAAGCCCAGGTATGGTGCCTTGGTGCGTTTGAGCTTCGAACCGCAGGCAGGGGAAACGATGAAAACGATGACAGGGACATTGGGAGAGGTCCATTTCGGAGTTTCTATGATGTCATCAAAACAGAGGTGAGCCATGGTTGATTTGCCTGTTTCATGGAGAAAACAAAATACTCTCATACACTGTGGATTCCATACCTTTGCCGCGGATTGTGTTGTTGCAATTCTCAAGCTCTTACTCAAGTCATGGATAGATCACTTGGTTGAGGAAAATCCCAGGCAAATCGTGATGAATCATTTTGTAAAGGTTGGAAAAGTCTTGTTTTCACTGGTAAAGGACACCTGAAACTACTAGTACTGCTTGCATTTCAATTATGAGCATTTTCTGCAAAAACACCCCTTGCACACAATTCAGCAGTCGCCACACTGCTGTGCACAATGGGCATTCCAGGGTTCATGGCATAACTATGTTAGACATTGTATATACTTGTACCTGGCGTGACAGATGCTATCAAATTGAGTATAAGAACACAGACTCGTGGACGGTATACATACTCTAATTCATGCATGACGAAAATGACATCAGCTGTCGTTTTCTTACCATACAGATGGCTGAAAATGAGGCACCCAGAAATTGACGGTTGAAATGCAAGAATGACACACCACAGGTCCTGGCATGCACATGTATGTATAGATACTATACTGTATATCTCGCTATACCGGTAGCCCTCTCCTATAAGGGTACTGTTCAATACTGTTCAATACATACTAAAACCATCTACAAAAAATCTACAGTAGTACAGTAGTGTACACTGCTGCTATGCTGCCATACTGCCATAGAATCTCACAGATGAACGGTTTTTTCAAGACTGGCAGAGTTGGTGTGAATGTTGTGACCTTGATGCAGGTCCGAGCTGAATGGGTACTTGGAGATTGGTCCACGTGTAGCGACATGGCATGCATCACTCCGGGTCGTGAGGCCGAACGCTCCGTCTTCCTTGCATGTTTGGAGTGCCAGATGACTTCACTTCGGCTGTTTGATATAGGACAAATGGATGCTAAAGAACGAATTGGTTGGTTTGGACTTGGTGTTGGCGCTTAAAAGATGTCTGTCTGAATTGAAGTCGACCAAGCTTCATGTTTGCAATAAAGACCGAGCAAAACGCAACCCAGAGTTGCACAATATTATATAATTGAAATGAATCCGACAAGAAGGTCTGGAAAATTTCATGTGCCCCTTTTGCTTGCCCACACTCACTTTGGGCTCACATGTCTGTGAGGGAATAAATTACCAGCTGTTTCAAAAGGATGTGAACAAAGAACTGTTATGGACAGTGAAAGTGGGAATTGAAATCAAGTACTTTTGCACATTCATATTCTATCTAAACGTGTTCTACCTGGATGAAAATGTAGCGGTTTGACAACATATATACACACACTCTTCTATTCCATGGAACACTATCCAATCTCGACTTTGTCCAGGGTCTTGTCACGATTCCTAAGTTTCTTTCATCCCATGTTGACTCGCCAGGTCCAATGCCGCATCTATGACCCGGATGATGTCGGGGATGGTGGAAGCCGCTGTTCCAGTCCGAAACCGGCCGCCTCTCGACCCTGTGCAGAGGTGGGAAGAAAGATGAAGAAAAAACATAGAGGTGATAGAAAATCTGCAAGATTGTGGGAGTGTTGGTGACTCGGTAACCTATTTTTCAATTCCAAAAGGGTTTTGGCTCAACATTTGGGATATTCAGATTTCTTTGGTGCTCTTAGAGCGTGTTCTAGCCGCCCGCGGCCATTTCTACAAGACATTCTGACATTGCTGTGCGGTGTCTGTGTAGTTACAAAAAGCTGCTGTTGTCCTGTTAGATGCAGATGTCCCAGACTTATGGATATTCAACATTGCACTGAAAGCCAACAGATTTTCTGGGGTCGTCACAGACACGTGGGATTCCATCCATGGGAAAGGCGCCAGAGTGCCAGCCTCCACCACCATGAGACACGCCTGCATTGGGTGATGGGTTTTTTTGTTGGCTGTGTTAGCGAACCAGCTTGGAACAGAAGATGCTTGAAAATCGTTCCAGGACTCCAGGACGAGTATATATACATATAAATGTATAAATGTCATTGCTTGATATGGGAAAATATGCGTAAGGTGGAAATCCCGGATTTGCTACAATACATGAGAACAGTGTATCATGTTTGTTGGGATCAGGAGGGGTCTGCTATGGGTTTAATCGTCAGGCTTTCCCCGGAAGCTGGCTTTTGCACTCCAGGTGATCATTGCTTTTATATTGCACATCTTTCTGATGTTGGGATGAATTGGAGCGTTCCTTGGCAAGCTCAGTGCCAAATGATAGGTTGAGTTGAACTGTTCCAATAGTATGCTGCAGTGAAGAAGTTGCTGTAGAGCGCATGGAACCTATTGTTTGGGGTTCACAAGTTTTACCAGGGGTGAAAGTTCGCGATTATCTTAAAAAATTACATACTGTAATCATATGGTAGAAATTGTAGAATCTAGAAATGACCACCATCGCAGTCAGTTGCTCGTCTGGTCCATGACGCTAGTAATTACATAGGAATGTTTGCATAGGAACAATACGGCCAGTCGCGCTGGATGATTTAGTTGGGCTAGACTGACTAGAGGTCAATGGATGATCGATCCCACCCACACTAGTGAAGGGAACCACCAGCCACGAACCATCGGTAATCCAAGCAGATGCTCCACCCTGTAGCTGAAAAACATGAAGTTGGAAGTCAAATCCAGACAGCAATACAGCCAGGGAGCCAAACACTCTGCTGCTCCAATCTTTGGATTGGATTCTAAGGCTATTGTCATGCGACCCAGTGGCGCAAACGACGTGCAAGTTGGGGAAACTGGACAACCAATGCATCTGCAGCACCATGGCGTGATCAATTAGTTGATGCTAGGGCACACCGTTTCGGGGGTTAGAGGAAAGAGTTTGCTATTCTTCCTCTCAGTGGAAGAGTGTGAAAAAAGAAGATTTGCCTGGAATGCCCCTTGCCACCCAAAGATCATAATCAGTGTAATTATATACGGTACATTTGCAATCCCGAGATCTTGAGATTGTGCTTCGTCTTGGGGGGCCTCATTCATTAATCCCGACAATCCCGGCTATGACCATTCAGCCAACAGCCTGATTGGCAAAGCAAACTCTGCAAAACATGCAAAACTGGTGGGCATTTGGATGTATTTGTCATTACTAAGGGATTTTCGAGTCAAACCATCATTTTCCCGTTGATTTCCTTCACTTCCAGGCTGTTGTTGGGATTGGCACATGTGAGCTGCGATGCCACTCTGTTGAAACTGGAAAAGGATGTGGCAGCAACAACAGCCACTTGGCAGAAGAAAAGAGCCAATGCTCCATGGTGAATGAAACTTTTTTTGGTGTGAAGCTTTTTATGTTATTATGGATATTATGGAGATTATGGATACTATGGCTTGTTTTGACCGGAATCGCAGTGAGACTTTCACACTGACTCAAACCTTTTGAGACAACTAGCCTGACCAATTTTAAAGATCTGCATAATTTTAGGGGGACATCTGATTGACTCTGCAGTGCAGATCAAGCTTGACTGGAGCTTCTCTGGTCAGCCAGATCCATGATGTGGCAATAGATAATGATAGATGCAAGGAGCATTCATTGGAAAGCCTAAAGGGCCTAAAGGCACCGGCACTACTGTATCAGTGGTTTTCTTTTGGGGTGATCCAGGTCATTTTTTTTTCCCTGGGATGACTACAGCCTCAGATCTTTTCTGCCCAACTTGAAACTCCAGCTGATTAGCCTGTCAAGAACCATTCAACAAAACTCAAAACTCAAAGTGTTTTGGTTTGTTTGTCCTATCTATATAAATTTTGGTATATATTTCACATATATTTTCTATTTTGAACACTTATTCCATTGTTTTTTCCCCATGAATTTCCACAAAATGTAAGGTCTGTGTCTCCTTGGCCAAGTGCGACGACCGGGGACGGCTCTTGACCTGGACTGGCGCCTCAGATTCGGAGCTTGGCGGCTTCAAGGACCTGGTCTTGGCTGAAGATGCGCCTTGGGAGCAGATACCAACAGCCAGGGAAGTTTGAAATCGATGGAGTTTCTTGAAATGGCTCAAGATCTGGAGAAAGAAGTCTTTGCATGGAAACTTCATGAAATTCTGCAGATTTTCGAGAATCGATTGGTTGTCGGTTGTCAATTTCGGTTGGATGAATCTAAACCTGCTACAAGACTTCACAAGGTGTTGACTTTGTATGTCTTTTGCATGGTAATTATATCCGATCGATAGATGTTTTGTGCATAACAATCAGCGCACGTATGCAACAGCGCAAACGCAAGCAGCTTCTTCAACAACTCCAACTTTTTACCTCCTGACCAATAAGGTTAGATGAGAAAATTGATTTGAGGCAGCCTCAGTCGCCCATTTCCATCTCTTTCCTTTTTCCATCTCTATTCCATGTGTCAAGCTTTTTCCGATCCCGATGATTGTGAGTAGGCAGGTTTGACCCACAGAGTGATGTGAACCGAGGATGGGAGCCCCAAGTTTCGGATGAGTGCGACCTTCCATTTGCGCCAGGCGGCAGTCCTGCTATGGTTTGAGCCAGATCACAGTGAGAGCATTTGATTCGAAGTAGAGTCTCCCGAGACAAAGGATGACACAAATCACAAAAGAGTGGCTCCAATAGATGCAGGTTCACTGCATTGCAGCGAGTTTTAACAATTGGAGACAAGAACATTCCACCAGTTGCATCAAATAGATTTCAAATAGCATATCTTACACCTAAGAATGACAACTCAACCCACACAAGCAGCTTTATTCCAACTTGGAGCAAAAGATCACAGATTAGCCTGTTGTCCACTCCTGGGCTGCACCAGGTGGGCACTGCAGGATACATCTTGGCAAATCCATATAGCCAAGTGGATCGTGGAACCCCATCCTTTTCCTTGGTGCAAGATTTGCCCAGCTACATTGCATCATCGCAAATGCAACAGATTTCGGAGCTTTACAACGAAACCTGTGCTGTAGATCGTTGGTCCTTAGTACCACCGAAGATCGTGTGTCAAGAGGCTAGTGGGAATGAACATTGGGAGAGAATCTGGATTTCGGTGGCGTTTGATGTTTGTGGGATATTCTGGGTGTTACCATGCATGCTATATTGAAATCACTCAACCGGGAGAATTCAATTCAGGACTCCAGGACCAAACGTCAAGGGAGGAAACAAGAACATGTGAGAAACGTCCCTTTTCCAGGCGGATAATACTTCCTTTACATGTCCTGATGAAGACGGTGCCTTTGGACATTGCTGTTTGCCCGCGGAGTGCCCCTCTGGTGCTTCACCAGCCGACTGTGAAAGTTCATCAACGAACGGACGAAGAAAAAGCGTGGCATATGTCACTGCAGGCCGTTGGAGAAAGTTGGAAAACATGGTCGACATGGTGGGGTTGGTGGGGTTGGTGACTGGTGACATTGCTATTTCACAAAAAAATGGAAGCAGCAACATTGTCTATGATATTTTAGGCCCCTTCTTGCGCATTGGATGGATTGATAGTATAATATAGAGTACTTGAAGTCATCTGGTTGGGGTTGATTCCTGAATCGCCAGAGTATGTGTGATTAGTGAACAAACCAGGCCGCTGCGAAGACATCAGGTGCCTTGATTTGAATGAAAACTTGGTTGCTGGTTGCAGGACAGATTTTACCACATGAAACGCACAAAACACTTGCTTTACCGCTCATGATACTCATGCTCATGATAGACATGATGGAGGTACGTGTAGGGAATAGGGATAGACAACCGGAGGGAGTGATGGCAATATCCAAAAGGTTTCGTCCTCACTTTTCCGGGTATGTGTTTGTGTGCAACTAGTTTCGTGGTGGACATGTCCTTGATGTAAAGGTATATGTCATCATATGAGGTTGAGCAAAAGGTCCTGAAAGGGGGTTTAGTTTCCGAAGACCTTGGTGTGCAATGAGTAGTCCCGTCCCAGCTAAAGTTTTCGTTCTTTCCTGAAAGCTATACAGTAGCAAGTTCGATTTCTGTAAACGAAAGTCAAACATACGGACATGGAGATGGTCCTGCAACAAGGAATTTGGATCAACCCATATATAGTACTGATATAGTTTACATGTATGTAACATATACAATGTTGGGTATTTGGTTTAAAACTCCAGCAATATGTGACTGCCAACCTGGTCCTCCAAAACGTGGCCAGACATAGACAATACACAGGCCAAGATGAAATTACTTCACGCATTGTCAAGATGTTTTATGGGACGGTGGTGACCCTGGTACGTTTTGATGGATACTGTATGTCACTGTATCCATACTTATAGGGGATGTGTATATGAAGTATTCTCCTCATCAGAGTCATCATAAAGAAACTAGGATGCACATGCACACTCGGAGGATTGCACTGTCCTTTCCCAATTGTCATGAAGTGCTTGCCAAGGTGTTGGATACCACAAAATTAGAGAAAACATAGTCCCTGCGAGGGCCCATCGCATGCCACCTTTTGTAGAAAGGGAACGCATTGCTGTTGGGATACGCACCCAGGTGTTCCGCCATCGAAGATGGGAAAGAATGTCAGCAGGCGGCAGCGGCCCTGCGCTTGGCGCGCAAGGCGAAGGTGAATCTTCGTTTGTCGGATTTGGTGACCAGGTTTTGCTCCTGGGAGTGTCCCGTCAGAAACTGCAGTGGGGGAATGTGGGGGCATGGGTTCATGAAAAATGATGAAGCAAAACAGCCAAATCATCAAGTTGGGAATGGCTACACAATCTCATCTTCATTTATCATCTATGGCAGATATGATTGGATATTTCTGTTTCATTGTCTTGGTGCAAGAAGGAGGTATATAAAACCTATGAGATTGCATTGAGTAGTTGCCTCCATGAATCGAGCGTTTGGCAGGTATGAAGAATCTTGCACTTTGACTTGTTGCGAAAGAAGGATATTTTACATACATTACAGATCCATGTAAATCGTAGATATACAGAGAGAAGAACATATGGTTTGAACTTATGTAACTCATGGATTCATGGAACTGCTTCTCTGTTTGAAATGATGGGACTCCGCCACCGCCCATGAATTGAAAAGCGACATAAGCTGTGAAGTTCACTGTCTGATAAATGGCTAGGTCTCAGAATTAGGGTACCAACTCGCGACCCCAAATGGCCATGTTTGATCTTCCAATCATTCATTGAAAAGTGTCAAAACTTTTCAGCCAGACTGGGCAACCCATGATGACATGATGTGATTTCGGGAAGCACGTGCATTCAAATAGAAGAGAGAATCACTTGTATAATATATCATCCAAGACATCCTTTTACCGTCTTTTACACTTCGTTTAAGTTTAAGCATGTTGAGGCCCAGTTTTTGTCAGCCATAGACAACAAACCTACCCGCAGCATCTTTCAATATCTTTCCGCCATAGCTCCCTTGGAGTTAAGGTATGGAACCCCCGACACCGGTTCTCCAATCCTGTGGTTGAATCGGAACGCGACCAGCACCACGGCCAGTCTGAAAAATCCGCAGCTATGTCGCTGTGGGGAAGCGAACTTTGGCTGCAAACATTGGAAACTATAAGCAGGGTCTGGCAAGATGGAATGATTTCTGATGCAATTGATATCATTTGATACCCGTGGCCAATGGCTACCTCTGTGAAATTTCATGAAATTTCACATGTACTTGGGTTGATGGTTGCAGATTTGTAAGTCCAATTGACAGCACCACATCCTTTGAACAACCTAAGGAGACCTTTGCGCAGATACCTATGGCGTGTGGCCGGCTGGAGTCCGTGCAGTCGTTCATGTGGCACCTTGGTTGGAGCATGCCCCAAAATCATTTGATTTTAGAAGTGAACTTTGAAATGAGGGGATTACTGTACATACACAAATTACGTAAATCAAAACCTGAACAGTTGCGATCTTCTTGCTGTTCGACACAGACGCACACACAGAACATGATCTAAGCTGGTTAGGCACAGAAAGAGCCAGGAATTGAGCATTGCAGCGCTCGCGCAAAGTGAATCCTGTTGATCCTGTTGATGCCTGTACATTTGCCTGTGCTCCCACGAAGGCAAGCAACGACGTTATCGCAAAGTGAATTGCCATGAACTTATTGGATTTGCCTCCACTGACCCAGATTACTCAGGCAGGACTTGGACATTTCTTACGAAGTGACAATGTTGGACCAGAGATGACTCCATTTTTGGGTGGCAGTTCCAGGTTGGATACACGCAGTGGTTTTGAATGGTTTTGAGTTGAGATTTTGCTTATGTTCCCCTTGGTTCTGATGGATGGATATGAGGCCATCACAACTCTTCTGGCGTTTGAAAGATTTTAGTTATACAAACATAATCCTGTCGAGCAGTGACCATGAATTCGAGTGATTCTTTTTGTACTTATTGATGTTCACATTTGGATGCAACTGCATGAATCCAAGACACCAAGAGCATCCAAGAGCTTCTTTTCACATAACATGTACATGCAATGTACAATATGTTTCAACTTCATGTTTGACTCCCCAGAAGCCACAGCAACTCGCACACACAGGGATGAGTTTTCTCCCCAGGCGAAGGTTCAGTGGTGGTACCTTCCTTGAAATGTCGTGAAGCTGGCCTTGAGGCCCGAAGTTAAGGAAAAGCCATGGATCAAATATGCAACCAAACAATCTGGAACACTAGAACCGAGCAACAAGCGGAACCAAAATATAGCTGTGAAAAGAGAGGAGTTCCGGAGTTCTAGTTGCCATCCCTCTTTTAGTAGTGAACCATTGTACCGGTACTGATTTTGACGGTTTCGTTCAAGAAAAAAATCATGTTTGACAATCTACAAGTCTTTTTGAACTTTTGATCGTCTTTTGTTTCTTCTATTGGAACCATCGCTTGGTTCTCAGCAAAACGGCAAGGTTTCGAAAAGAAGCACCGTCAAAGAACCTGTTGTAGCACATTTTCAGAAGGAATTATTCTGTTCCTACTGTTCGTTACATACTTGGGTGGGCTTTTGTCTTATCAAGGGGGAGAAGACCCATCGAACAATTGAAGGTCCTGCACAAGTCATTGACTAAGCATTTTGCCTTCACATCTTGCAGGTCTACTCAAGTTCCCATATGATCATCCGAACAGACGGACATCAAAGGAATTGTATTTGGGGAACCACACATGAGGATAACTGCTATCAAATGCTGACATTCCACTTGCCAGTCTGCGTGAAAGCAATGTCCCAAATATATAATCTTCACATGTTTTTGCTCGATGGAATGCGTCACATTTTTCCGATTCTTGGAAACTTCAGCCTGCTTCTGGATGATACGCTCTCAACTAGATAGGTCTCCATACCGACAGCATGGCACGCATGGCCGGTTTCAAAGCCATCAGTTCAAGGCATCTTTTTTAAGAATAAAGTTCTGACTTTGTGGTGTTTGGTCAAACCAACCGATCCAAAAAAAACCAAAAACACTGGCAAGGAACCAACATCTTCGGAGCCGTGTGCCTTGGCAATTCTCGCTGAAGGCGAAGGTTCATGATATTTCATGATGGTACGCCTGTAGTGTACTCATTCCATTGGAAGAGATGCACATCAACTGTTCATCATCCTTTTGGTTTGTTGAATCAAGCATGCTAGCCGTCTGGATTCTGGATAGAAGTAGGACCAAGCATCAGGTACTGTAGCCCTTTGCATCCCTTTGTAAGGTTGCCCAAAAATCATCCAATCCAGTTACATAAGACGTGGTGGATTTCCGCGTAATTCCCAGGTTCGACACCCGAATGTTGGAAGGCAGAAGAGCATACTCGCTGCTTGGCACCGCTATATCGGATTATATCGGTATATCCAACAGATTTCCAGGTTCCATGCTTGGTTGGATAAAAAATCCAAGGCTGTGCTGGGAGCAATCGTATCCTGGACCCATCTGACCTGGATGAAAACAGTGGTGCTTGGTTGGTGATGAGCCTTGGTGACCTTGAAGGATCAACGAGAATGATGAGAAAAACTTGTCAAAAGCGGTAGGGCAGCAGTTTCATGATGTTTCATGCAGTTTCTTTTGATTGGATAGCACACATTCGTTCCAAGTCAGATCGTGCTCCTATGACTGAGCGCAACAAGTTGTCTCATCGGTTTCCGGATGCTACATGGAATGAGCTGAAGGTATGTTTGGTAGTCTAATAGCCACACCCAGTGACTTGCAAGGAATCGCAACGACACTGGACCCACATACTGCGTTGCAATGAATGCTTCCTCAGTGGCTGCTGTGGCAGCGTCCGTTGTGCCTCGCACCCGAAATAGATCGAAATCGGACACCAACAGGCCACAACTAAACTTAGCAACGTGTTTTGATTGCTTCACACTAAATGGAGAGGTTATTCCTTGACTTCGCTAGCAGGTGCTCTCCCACAAGTCTCGTGTGATTTACGGTTGCTCCCATGTTGCTCCAGCTTTTTTATTTTGAATCACTTGCAAGTAGTCACTTCATGGGAACAGCGAAACGGGGCGCACGAGGTTCCCGAGTTAATGGTTACCACTGCTACTGCTCCATCTTTTGAGCACTTGGACCTGGGTGCTGCCACCGAGCTTTGCAGGAAAATCTGCAGCCAGTTGGGCAGTGTCTTGGAAGAAAGACACGGCTTAGAAGATGTTTCAAGTGGATTGAAGCTGGCTCAAGGTCATGGGAAATGTACTGCAGGCATACTGCAGGCATATGAGAAGATGATGGATAGACTTGTTTATGTTTGTTTTCGGGGAGGTTGTGTTTGCTGCAGTGAACAAACATCTGTATCCGGATTCCCTTTCCAGCATAGCTTGGAAGCTTTTTGGAAGGAAATCGCACACATCATCGATGAACTCCTGCAACTCTGAGGCTGTGTGGGTTTTACCATTTTTGATCATGTCTTTGGAGATCCCAACGTGGCACAATGCTGTTTCCTACGCCGCGCCACGCGCTGGCAACCCAACTTCCGACGGGCGACATGCCATTTGGCCAGGGGCGCTCAAACCAGAAGTGGATGCTTCTGCCAGGCCAGCCTTAGCTTCATGAGTCAGAAAGCATCGAAGTGTGCTTCAACAGGTGTTTTTCGTTTCTTTTCTTGCAGTACCATGGATTGCACGGGTTCACAGTCTCACAGTCAGCACAAACTATTTAGACAATTCCTCTACTTGTAGCTCTCATCACAGGATTCTTGCAAACAGTGTAGGACCAATGGACCAATTTGATTCGATTCTTCAAATCTAGACCCAGGTGGGTTGGGAGATCGATGGTGGTCGACCTTCCGTTTGCGGCCCTCAACGTGGCGGCTGTTGCACCACACCGGACAACGGGGCGGTCTCCTGGTGTCCAACCACCTCACCCAGTTGCGGGACGCAGTTTCTTGGTCATCTCACGTCATCTCGTTTAGGATGTCGGAAGCTCATAAAAAATGGATGGATTTGAGTCTTTCTATGGGTCTCCATGCTTTCTGAAACTTTGTGCTAATCACGGACAGTTGTGCATTGGCATTTTGAAGGTGGTTGGAAGATGTTGCAACATGGGCTGAATTCTTGATTGGATGGAAGACATTCTGTGGAAGAATTGCATTGACATAATCATAGTCAGCTTGTGACTATATAGCATTGAATCATGGAAAACATGACGCACGAGTCTGCTCTGTTTTCATACTGTCGCCAGAGCTGTACATTTCATATCCTTTCACCATTTCATGTGTTGTTCCTGACATATTGAATTGAAGCCCGAAGAACGTCATTCTCGTCCCTGGTTCTCTGATTTCTATTCTCAAATACCCGCTGCTCCCTTTTTGTCCGATGTCTCATTCTGGACGCAACAGTCGCAACAGGCTTCAAAATCAGCAGCACACAGACATTTGCGATCTTCGCGATGTGGCGGCCGTATCTGAACACACTTGCCGATCCTTGGTATGCGGGCCGGGGAGTTGATACATCTTGATACCAAGTGTGGTGCATGTCTCAACTCAAGGCCTGAAAGCCTTTTAATTTCCTGCCAACATTATCTATCCCTAGTGGAATTGTGGGTCCTTCATTTTGAAACATCCTCAAATGTGACATGCATTGCGTGAAAGAAAATAGAAGGTAATAGAAGACTACTAAAACATGACGAGCGGTGAGTAACTCACGCGCATGTATAGACAATTGTAGACATATAGACATAGATCCCGCATATAGCAAACATGCTTGTACGCTAATATGGTGTGAAGGGAATGGCATAGCCGACCGCAGGATTGTACCTCACCCAAGAGAGGCAGATGAAATCCCAATGACAGGAACTGCACCGCTTCTGATAGACAGCTATGAGAAATCATCCAGTATAGTGGTTTGTGATGGTTTGTGGGTTGTGCATTAAAAGCAGTGCCTGACACATCAGTTGGAGTTCGAGGGATGCAACCAGGTTTGCACACTGAGGAAGTCACCCTGGGATCCGCGAACGGCAGTGTGCTTCGGCTCGTGGCATCTCCGAATCTTGGATTCATGATTTGGGTGGACACCTGGGAAATCATGGGAAGACGGGTAACTTTTGATTCGAAGTCTCAAAGGTGGTACCGTAGCTGCTTGACGAGGAAACTGTTCGCCATGCTTGGCCGTTTTGTGGTGGGATGTGGGTGGCTTTCAAAATCAAACAGAAAATCTTGATTCTTCACAAATTGATGCAGTTTTCCTTTTCAGATATAGATTTGATGCATTTTGATGCCATCTTCTCCTTTTGCTTCGGATTTCCTCATAGCTTTTGCATCCAGGAATGCAATCAGATCGCCACGGTGCTGGGACTGCCTGACACCATCCCTGAGGTTGAGTGTCTCACCTGCACGGTTGCCATACTGGAAGAGCTTCCTGTAAAGTGTATATAAGAACTATAAGAACTTGACCAAAAGCAGTCGCGATCTTGCAGGTTCCCAAATCATGTTTGATATGCACATACACATGTAATAATCATATAGCTCATATATAACTGTTTATATACACATACGATTAATCTGACCGGCTTGGTCAGGGAAGGGCAGCCCAGATTTATAACACAGATAATAGAAAACACCCAAGAGGAGATGGTGTAAGAGTATAACACTAGAGCAGCACTGTCAACAAAGCAGCACATGTGGGCTTGAGACAGAAAAGAACTTTGTTGACAGTGCTACTAGATTCACAGATTAGGTCGGCTATTATGGGATGCGATGGAATGATTGTCAGTTGTTGGATCCTGCTTCCTGCTTCGCCTAAGGCTGGCAATGAACATGCCTTCTGGTTGTGTCTGGCAAAGAGCCACCTCAAAGCTGCTGGGCGAAAAGATGAGTGCAAACAAGCGTGCAAGTGCTTGTGTGATCATGTTGCTCACAATGATGCAAATTTCACGCCACGGAAACACGCTAATTACGCCATGCCACCTGACATATCTTCAAGTCACTCTTAGTTATACTGCTTGTACTTTCTTTTGTGGAGTCTGTACTGCTCCTGGTGTTTCCGGCAGTATTGGGTCTTATAATTTTTGCAACTATCTTCCATGGTGGACTGAGATTGTGGTTGAACCAGCTGGTGGATGCAGTGAATGCATCTGATCCAAGTAAGAAGGTGGGGTAGCAGGAAGCTTTCACAGTGGTCCGGTGTACATTTTTGGTGGTGGTGGAAATGATGATGAATGATATACGGAGGACCAGGTTTGGTCATGAGAATGATGTGGGTGACAACTAGTATGATGATGTCAGCAAGAAGAGGGATGCGCCTTGTTTTGTTTGGAAGACATGTGCCAGGTGACAATGAGTGCGTCGGAGGAGATGTCGGAATTGTGTCTCTGCATGCCGACAGAGGAGTACTACTGGGAGGCAGATCTTGGGCATGGCTCAGAGTTGAGGTTTGGAGATTATTATTCAAAGAACCTTGCTGCCAAATCTGTTGACTTGTCATTCCTGACTCGGAGTGGACATGTTTGAAATACTTGGTTCGGAGTTTGGAATTGCCTTTCTTGCATGTCACATCACGTCACCTTCATGTAAAGGTTGGAGAGTGGAGGCCTTGCTTCAGATCCCAAAATGCCAATTGTCATGGTGTCAAGAGCTTAGTTCACTGGGATCATTGGAGATCCCCTCTGAACAGAGATTTCGGCGCGTACTTGTTTCGATTGGACTACCAATAGGTATATAGTAGCCCTCAGCAAGCTTGGACTTGACAAGCTCTTTGAGAAAATCAAATATCTCCTGGATTCTTATGGTGTTCATTCATGGTCATTTGCATCAAACTAGTAGACCCAACAAGTACGGAAACTCGTGCTGTCGAGGTAGCTTGCTTTCAAGAGAAACACTGGTGAATGGATTCTCAAACAGGTGTGTTTGTCTTACATGTCTATCATCTACTACCCAACTTCGCGCCAGGGGTAAGGGGGTGGAAGATGTGCAATGGGGAGCTGATGAGAGCTGACTGACACACTTGAATAGACATGTCGCAGATCTTGGGCAGCCAAGTCAGCGTACCGATGGTTCCCCAACAGCCATGGATGATCGTGGAATAACATCAAAGTATTTTTTTGTGGGTGATGATGCGAGTTGCCCTGGCAACATCCCACATCTTCGCAAATACTTTTGGCAGAACTTAGGGAATTAATTTACCGGATATATAACTTTTCTACTATCAAGATAACATATGATAACAGGCACTATGACTATAAGATATTCCGTGTATCAATGACGTCCCGATTTTGAAGGATGCGAATTATGGACTTATTGATTTTGAAGGATGCAGAAGTTATCCATTTCCAGTATCAGGTCCCGCCACCGTCGGTGTAGTTTCTCAGGCTCGTGAACGCACCCGTTCTGTTCATTGTGTGCGGGCGGATACCCTTGAGACCTGGCGCTACCAGGTGTGGTCTTACTGTTTTGGAGGAGAAGTCATTTCAGAATTTGCTGAAACAGTGACAGAATATGTAATTACTGCATTATAAATATGCGAGGATTATGAACAATTGTTGAATTCATAGAATCTTTTTCAGAAACGGAATGAAATCAGATAACTAAAAGGAACAACCATGATTAGATATGGAGGCATGGCTGTGACCACCTGGAAGCAGTGAGACCTGGGACTTGAGTTACAGTCCAGGACAAAACTTGGAGATGGACCAATGGAAGTCAAGACAGTATCAAATTCCGGCATTGATATTCACAACCATGAAGACATCATGAGGATACTGGATCCAGTGATCTTGATACATGGTATGTTTGGTGTTGTTTTGACTTTCTGTTGAATTCAGGTGGTGCCGGACGCGAAATGTTCAGCTCCGAGACCTGAAAGTGTTTCTGCCTGCACGGAGTGCGACCGACAGGCGTGAGCATGACATGGCAATCTGGTCAGCACAAATCATGATACCTGAAACTCATATAAGATCGAATATGTATATAAATATACAGTACAATTACATATTATTGCAAAGGATTAGATGCACTGTACATGATTATATGTACACATATCTATACATGTTCAGATGCTGTTTTAAACTCACATTTTCGCGGGTGATCAGACGATGTAAAAGCTTTGTTGATTTTGTATGTTCAAACCCAATATCTCATCGGATTTGTTTACATCTTGGAAAATCCTTATCACTTACGACAAATTTACATCTGAGTTTTGCTGCATGATTTCGATGTGGAGATCGTGCAGGTCATTGCAGCAGTGGGTGAGTTCAATATGCCAGAGCCTGTGGCAGCCTCAGAAGGCAGTTGACTTTGAAATGTTGGCCTGTTGGCAGTGACAATGCCCATATTTGAGAGTCATCCTCGACACAAGAAACCACAAAGGAGAAATTTTCAGCACAGGCGGATGGATTGTGCATGTCTAAGCATCCCTACTCTGAGGATCCTTAGTGCACAGTGTCCCTCACCCTTCGAACTGAGGTTGCAGGACTTCAGGTGCCCATGTTTAATCGTGGGTGAATGCGAGCAGAACAATCGAACTCAAAACAGT
Organism: Breviolum minutum Mf 1.05b.01; assembly: GCA_000507305.1. Classification (NCBI taxonomy): domain Eukaryota; class Dinophyceae; order Suessiales; family Symbiodiniaceae; genus Breviolum; species Breviolum minutum. Next base: position 89,448 of record DF241000.1, read on the forward strand.
TCCAGTTGACATGTGACTGGACGTTGCTACATTGCTGTGAGTTGTCAGTTTGTGACATGTGACTGAGACATACATATTTTCGAACGTTGGCAATGTAGTCATGTGTTGGCTGTTCGGAAAACAGATCCGGTGGGGTGGGGGGGTCAAAAGTTTGACGAGTCACCACTGTGAGGCAAGTAATTTGGCAGCGATGTGTTCAAGAAACCTCGCTGCTGTCTGGGACCCAAACCTGTGGATTTGGTCACGGCAGCGACTTTTCTTCCAGCTTTGATCCTTTCATAGGGATCCAAGTGGGATCCATATGGACCGTCCTTCCACGGAGGAATCTCATAGCATCACAACTTGAGGCTGTTGGCATCGATGATTCTGATCGCATTAGCCGGGCTGCTCTGTGAAGGGAGGAGGTGGAACCGAGTATCTGATCCATGATTCAGACTTACTGTAGATCTGATCTTATACCGAGTTATTTTGGAATTACACAGATGCATATACTGTAGGTATGATATTAATGTTGCGTATCATCTGCTATCACCGCTGAATTTTGCACTCTTACGTAGCACGTATCTATCGCCCCCCAACACACGCAAAACAACATCAAACAACACTACTACACACTAGTACTATATATATCGCGAGTAGAAGGTAGCGGTACCAGTACCACCAATATTGGTAGTAGTACAACTACGTACCACGACGTAATCCTGGTAGTAGTACCACCCACTGCCACCTCATCACCATTTGGGGGGGACCAGAGAATGCTGTCCGGAATGACTGTATAAATTGTATATACTGGTACAAAAATACAGTGTATATTACACATCCAACTACCATATACAGTATACACATGTAGTAACACATACTCATGTCATAGAGAACAACATGTTACTAGATATCATCATCATGCATTGTCCAATGATATCAGCAAACAAAACTATCATATCTACAAAATCCAGTACACCCACCAACACCAATATAGCCCCTCAAAAAACGGTCTCAGTTTCCTTTTCAGATGTTGGACTGCAGAGGTGCATCATTAAAATTCATCAAACATTGTTGCACTTGATCTTTATGTCAAATGTCAAAATGCATAACTGCCCAACTAGCTAACTAGCTGGCTAGCTGGCCAACTAACTGACCAACTACCTAAGTATTTAGGTAACCAGCTAGGTGACCAACAAACAAACTTCGTTTAAGACAATGTCCAGACTGACTCATATGATTGTCCGAGCCGGTGCGGAAGATGAACAGCAAAGGTGTTGGGCAGGTCGACTGCTGTGCTTCCTCTGTGGTTCGAGTGGAAATACTCATCACCGATGGGACGCCAGGTGAGAGCTTGAGTTTTTTTCCATGGGAATTACCTGGATTTTTGTTGCATGCATGATGGTTTATGCCTGCATTGTTCATTGAATATGATGATTTAGTCATTGTTAATCATTATTACCCTATTGCATTTGAGATTTTACGAGAGGAAAGGTGCAGTGAATTGCACCAACTTCAATCAGTAGTGTCCTTGGCCTGTGCCAGACTCCTATACACCTTGCTTGAGAACTACTTCTTTTTGGAATGAAACTAACCAAGGATTGTTGGATTAGGTCAAGATATCCCCATTTGGACAACCTGAATCCAAGTTCTCGCCATCTTGGAAACTGTGGCCTTCACTTTGCTAGCTGACTTGCAATTTCCCACAAAGGCTTCGAAAAGCAGCAGTTTCTCATAGTTTGTCTTTGTTTCAGAGATGCTTCTAATATTCTAATACTGTCACTCGTCAAATCTGCATGGGATTCGTTTTTGTCAGGTTCGCAAAGTGCTGCAGCAGTGATAGATGATGTCATGCGAATCTCACGCTCGAATCATGCTTGGAGCGAGGAGTCCGGGAAATCGGGAGCATTCAATCAAATGAAATTCAACTTTGAGCGTCTAGAATTTGCTGATATATATATATATATACACGTACGTATATATATATATATAT